>JAYJME010002200.1:0-14246 GCA_036873775.1 Costaria costata
AGCGGGACGGCGGTACGCGTTTGGTGGGCCGGAGCTGAGAAGCCGCCTTTCGGGCCAAGCGAAACATAAGCTTGTACATCATGCCATCATGCCGTCAGTCTCGAGTGGAACGGGTGCGCCACTTGCGACTTGCGGCACGATCGAGGTATAAGTGTATAAGTGCGTGGGTGGGTATGTGTGTTTTTTGCGGTAGGTGGGGGGGGTGGGGGGGGGATGGCGGCGGTGATGCGCCAGGGGTGTGCAAGTATGCAAGTGTGCGCGCGTGTTTTATGTCCCCGTATAGTGTGTTGGCGGAATATAGTTGCATTCGTACAGAAGGCTGGCAGACTTTCAAGGCTTTCGGCCCTCGCGAGCTTCAACTTGGTGAGCCGTTTTTGTCAGCCAATATGGTCGGTCATTTTGGTCAGTCATTTTGGTAATTTTTGTGTTTTCGAGGCGAAGTGAAGAAAATTGTCGGATCCCAAAATATTCAAAATTAGCAACATGGTATACGGGAGGGAGGGGGCCGGGGGGGGCACGGGGGGTGACCGCAGTGGATGGTGTGGGGGGGGGCGGGCGGGCGGGATTGGCTAAGCTAGTGCTGTGCCCTCGAAGCGATATTCCACGAAGCTGGGATGCTCTTGGGAGTTTAGATCGCTGGGCGTGGCATGTTTATGTTGCCCCATCTATAGAGCTATCATATTATACCCTGGAAGTTAACTAAAATACGCACGAGTATATAGTGCAGGTTGATACTCCGTGAACACATACAACAACAAAAAAGCCCGATTCGAATTACCGTGAGGAAGTTGGGCTGGCCCGTTTGTGGCGCCTATTCCATCACTCATTTGCGAGACGTGGACAACGTCGTCAAGGCGGAGTGAATGGATACCATTCCCCGCCCTACTATCGTAGCGTTGCGACTTTGTGTGGGGTGGTGAAACACATGGTACTTGCTGTGCTACGCCTGAACCATTTTCACGCTGCTACTGCTACTACTGCTACCACTATACTACTAGAACTTCTGCCGTACGTCTGTTTGTTGATATTTTTCTCTCTGTAGGCACAAAAAAACAAATGCATTTTATTTTTGTGTTTTGTATTCGGGATTTTAGCTATTTTTTCGGTTCGTACTTGACGAGCCTCCCCGCAGCTTTGGTGGAGGGTACGTGGGGCCCCTGGGTGTTGCAATCGGCGGAGGGGTGTTCATAGCGGGGGGCGAGAAAATTGGAGGAATTACACGATTACCCCCCTTTCTTTGCTTTGTATCCTATTTTTGGGGGGTCGATCGCCACCCTTCGGAATATTATGTTGGCGCTCTGTATGGTGTCTTATTATAGCACTTCTATTTTGTCTCTGCAGTCTTAAGCGTTCGCCGGCGCCTAGCGGATGGCGACGGCGGTGACGCTGATTGATCGGGGGTGATTCCGTCGTCTTCTTGCTTTCTTGTTTTTATTTTGCTGCCGCTGCTGCTGCTGTTTCTGTTTCTGTTGTTGCTGCTGCCGCCGCCGCCGCTGCTGCTGCTGCTGCTGCTGCTGCTGCTGCTGCTGCTGCTGCTGTAAAGTGTTAATGTTTTCTCCTTTTGCGTTGCTGGCAAAAGTGAATGGATTGGTTGGTTGGTTAGGTAGTCGGTTGATCGATTGATTGAATAGTTGATCGGTTGATCCAGGGTCGTTTATTTTGTCCGACATATTCTATTATTTTTGTTGGCGATGATTTTGTTTGGAAGTTTTTTCCCTTAACTTGATTGCATTCTTCCTCCGCCGATTGAGTATTATCGTGGTTGCTTGTTTATTGATTGATTGTTTGATTGAAGGATGAAGATGCGAGCAAGCAAGCGCCTTGCGCATGGTATCGGAACGGAAATACGTGCGCCTTCTAAACGTTTCGTTTTGGTCGCGCCGGTGGCTCATTCGTTCCGTCTGTCTTGTGATGATGTGGTTAGCGTCTCGTCAACATATATACGCATTATTGTGCAGCAGAAGTCAGCACGTAGAGAGAGAGAAAGGTACCCGCAGTTTCGTACGGGTCCAAGTGTTTCTGAAAGCATTTGACTGTCGAAAAACGGGCACTGTCCAACGTCCTGAGAAATATGCCAGCTACGGAAAGGTTCCCGTAGTTTTCTTGTTTTTGGCTGTTTTTTTGGACCAATCAAATGCTTTCCCTTTCCTTAGGGCAAGTCAAGAGGTTAATCCTTAATCCGCCATCCGCGTTGTTGTTAATTACCCTATCCTTTTTGCTGTGGTCATCGGTGCATTTATTTCTTGCGTTGAGCCGGGTGGTTGGTTGGTTGGTTGATTGCTATACAACTACGAATAATATTGACGCTTTTTGTGCTACCGGGACATGGGCTCTTAAGAATCTACGTATTAATAGATGATAGGACCTACTGTAGACACAATAGAACCTACTGTAGACACCAAAACCTATATATTTACCCATTTTTGCTAACGATATTTGGTCCTATTTAATATGGTCCCCCGTAATAGTACAATTTCCTTCCCCGCATCCTTCCTTCTGCTGCGGCTTGACCAGCACGAAGGTGACACGAGTTTTTTTTGTTTTTACCATCGTCCATAAATGGAACTTAATGCGGCAGTCCCCGCTCACAAAACAAAACAAAAAACGTTTTTTTTAGAACACGCCGACATTTTCTCCTGTTAAACCACCTGGATTATGTCTCGGGAAGTTGCTTGCTATATTACTAGTCTTGTGGCTGGAGGTACTTTTTTTCGTGCAGGGGAGCGGCTGAAACAATCGCGTTGAGTTTAGTCGGCAGCTGTTATGGTTTTTGTTTGTTCCGTAATTATGGGGTGTGTAACTAAATGCGGCGTCCCGTGATGCCGTCACGCGCAGCAGGGTTGCACCGCTTTCATCATGACAGCACAGGAGCTATATACGCTAGGAAAGCTGTACATGCGTGAGTATTCTGTTTTTTAGACCCCATACTATACTGTTGTAGTAGTATTAATACTACAACCCATCCTCCCATTAATAATTGATGATACTAAATTATGAATACCTACTATACTATTCATCGTCCCATTGATACTATCATTCATCCCCCCAGCCAGATGTTAGTGCGCGTCGTCTCTGCATTCACCACAACTTCACGCGTTGTGTGTGTTGTGCCGTGTGCTTAGACTACAGTGTGGGCCCGGCAAGCAGAAACACCTACCGGTACAATAGTTTGAGCGAGTCTTCAAACCTTACTGTGACACCACCAACCTTCAGCAGCCTAAGAGCATAAATAGGCTATTCTATAGGGTTGAGTGTAGCGGTCGCAGCTGAGCACAATTTCTTAAATCAAAATTTCTTATGTAGCGTCCCCCAATCTTAGCCTTACGTTCTTTTTTGGTTATTTCTTAATCAGTCGTGGGCCTTATAACTGTATGTACATACAGTATGTGTGCATGCCAGAGTCTGTGCTCGTCATTTATTCTCCGGCTCAACTCGGGCGCATGCTATGATATGTACCTGGTATCATACTAATAATATTACGGGGGACCATAGTAAATAGGACCAAATATTGTTATCAAAAATAGGATATATATATATATATATATATATATATATAGGTTTTGGTGTCTACAGTAGGTTCTATTGTGTCTACAATAGGTCCTATTAACTATGGGCCCAATATTGTTAGCAAAGATAGGGAAATGTATAGGTGTTGGTGTCTACAGTAGAGATCCTATTGTGTCTGCAGTAGGTCCTATTAACTATGGTCTGAGTTTTTGATGAGGCTCCTCATGCGAGAAGCTCCACATCTCGCCCAAAAACTGACTTTTTTTTGAAGAAAAATGAAAAAAAAAATGAATGCAACCCGATTAACAATCCCGTGGCCCAACTATTTTACCTAAGTAGTATTGTAGTAGAGAGGTAAATGAGAAATAATGAGGAAAGGCTGCCTCGTACTCGAAGTATATCGGTGGCGCACCGCAGAGCGGCTTCATTAATACGGGGAATACTGAAACCGCCGTAGTTTTGAAGATCCAAAACGACGCCATCACTACTGCTACGACGGAGCAGGATTAGATACGAGTATAGATGATATATATAGAATAAAGGACACGCTTGTATGCAACCCGCTATGAAGAGAGCCTTTTTTGCCATATACTTCAGTATATGAGTATATGACTAAAAACGGCTGCTGCTAAGGAAGTAATTAGTCTGTTGGGCTAGTACGTATGATACTGCTGGTAAAATATTAACCCATCACCTACTACCCAAACTAAGCCTTAGAACACTCTCCTCCCCCCCTTCTGAACAGCGGGGTCTTTGGTCTTCGTATGGGGCCGTACGTGCCTACGTAGTCCGAAGTTCTTAACAATCTCTGGGGACCCAGGGAGGAGGGTGTTTTATCAGATTCTTGGCAACATGAGGAAATTCACCTTAAAACGTTATTTTTTTATGGTGGACGTGAGACTCGAAGACACGACCAGCCGCTCATGTCCTGCCGATGATGCCATAGGTTAAGGCACTAGTCTGTTGGGCTACTGGTGAAAGGTTAACCAATCACCTACTACCTATGAACTAAGCCTTATAAAGCAGCCTCATCGTTATACTGCCGGCTGTGAGTTCTCCTGATCGGTCGATTGGTCGATACTAAACTTCGACTTTGCAAGCTGCGTACGCGGATCGCGCGGTTCCTACGTTCCTCGCTGATTACTGGCCTTTGGCTCCTCCTCTGGATGCTATCAAGGTCAACGAGACGATACTATTTGCGAATACAAGGTAAATGAGGCAAGGCTGCCCGTACTACTCGTAGTATATAGATAGGCTGTGTGCGTTCGAAGAAAAAATACAAAAATCTCGCCGTAAAAACAAAAAACAAAAAACACTCACAGCGGTCACCGCCACCAAAACCACCACAACAACACGGCGACCGTGTGTGAAGGTACGCGGTATCATACTCGCCACGCACCTATGTAAGATTATGCAGTATGGAACGTATCCGACTACTGTGCAGGTTCCCTCTGGGTCACGCTCAATCACTCAAATGTTGTTGGTATTATTATAGCTCACACGCTTGCTCCGCTCAGATGCTTCTGAGCGGGAGGGCAAGTAATCCCGCACTGAAGAAACTCACAATAAACTCATCCACAGCAAAAGAGGGGAAACGGGGAAACCATGACACTAGCCCACTTTGGAGGGCCGTATATGCAGATGCATAGAAAATCAGGAGGGTACTAAATCCATCCCGAAAATTCGGTGAAATTGATCGAAGATGCGGCGCTTCACAACCCACTCCCACACCTCTATAACTTGCACGGCGAGTCCTGCCGACGACGCCACTTGTGAAGATGCGCGGTACTCGTGACGCACCTATATAATATTATGCAATATGGAACGTATCCGACTACTGTGCAGGTTCACTCTGGGTCACTCAGTCAGTCACAAGTTGAGGGTACTATTATAGCTCACACGCTTGCTCCGCTCAGATGCTTCTGAGCGGGAGGGCAGTAACTCCACCAATGAAATGCATAATAACGTCTCCTCAGCAATAGAGGGGGGCAGGGGATAGATACCATGACTGTCGACACGTGGGCAACTAGTGACGGGTTGCGACGAAACAAGCCCCACGCTTTAGCCCCAGCCAGCCCGCTTCTGAAGTTAGTTGCCGAGTTTGTGGAATTCGGTATAGGTTGGATGCCGACAGACAGTACGCCGCAGACAGCAGACAGCAAACAGACTACGAGGTAAGAATTAAAGAATGGAAGCCTGTACTGTATGCACCCCGCAACGAAGAGGCTTTTTAGCCATATGCCAACAAACGACCTCATTATAACGTTTGGTATATAGTTCGAAGTATATGCTTTTTAATAGTGGAAGCCGATGCGCATCCCGCAACGACGAGGTTTTATGCCTGAATGCAAAAAACGGCCTCCTTACAATCATATTGAAAAAAATCCCTATGTACCAGTCTTCTGATAAAATCGTTAAAGGGCTTTTTTGGGGTATCCCGTAAGACGGACTAATCTACTAATAATTACGATCAGATTGGTAGGAGGTGTTTAATCTAAGACCAACTACTACGGGAAAATATTTTGGGGCTCATAACTGAGGTTTTTTCCGCGTTTTACTCGACGGGGCGGTCAAAAACACCCGTAGACTCGTCAGGATGCTCCCCGGAGTTTTCCGAGAGCCTTCCGAGTAGTTTCCGGTTCTCCAGAGTCACAGTTTGATTGTCCATGTTGCCAGTTCTGAGGGCATGCTGCTTTTTTTCAAACAAAAATCTTCAAAAATCCATTATTTTTGGCCCCAGTTCTGACGAACAAGACCCTCCTGTGAAAACATAATGGTTGCATCACAAATTGGAATAGAACCCTAGAAAAACGGAGAAGTGCTCCAGAAAGCCCTCGGAAGACTACAGGGTGAATCTTGAGGGGTGTATCGGGGTTTCTGACTGTACAACGGAGTAAAACCGGTATATTTGGCCAGAAATCAATTCTGAGAGCCGAAAATATTTTTCCCCGCAATAGTTGGTCTTAGGTCTCTATTTCGGAACCTACTACTGCTGTGCTGTCCCAGCTCGGAAAAAACATACATAACCCCCTTGTTGGGGCTTCAGAGGGAAATAATGCACACCTCGGACAGATCACCGATTCCCACTTCATGATCTAGATATTTCAGGGCAGATTATTAACTGATCTGTGCGATCTAGCTCGTGTTGCCGGGTGGGAGCCGTATAATCTGCATGATCTAGCACGTGTTTCCTGGGTTGGATCTGTACGGTACAGATCCCGCACAGCATCTCAGAACGGCAAGTTAGTGTCTAGATCATGACCTAGATCATGATCTGTCCGAGGTGTGAACATAATGTCGAAAACAGATTGACGGTTACGGCATCAGGCATATCAAGCAGCCCGAGCTGCAGGGGTATGGGGGGTGTTCAAGTTGCTGTGTATGGAGCTGCACCGCACGTGCCCAACATGGTGATACCTGTACCTTATTGCGTAATAGTCGCTTGACAAGGTCGCCCTGGTCCTTTTTTAGGTCTATAGGCGTGGGCCCCAAAAACTCGTATCCTTGACCGAAAAATGCGTGTGCGGTGGCATCTCGGTGTTACGCTCATCCATCGTTATTCGCTTTCATGTGCTAAAAACATTTACGGTGTTTATTACACTGATTGGAGGACACAGACCGACAGACACGTTCGGACATGCCAATACCGAGACTCTGGGTAAACCTACAGCTTCCTAAATACGGAATGTACTTCTCTCTGTTACCAGGTACCAGGTAGTAGTTAATAAGTCGCGTGGTAACCTGAAGGCATCAACATTCAACACCATGAAATCACAGCATCCGCACAGTTGCAATGCCAACAATTCCCATTTTCAATCCTGGAGAAAGATGAGACCACAACACTTCTAGCTAGCAAAAACAAAATGTGTAGACGCCCCCCTCATATCATAGGATCGCAGGCGCCCACCGCCTGCCTTAAAGAGACCAGACAACCACAAACGAAGCCATGGCACGACCCCGACAATTCCGCGGCGACCCAAATTCCGCCCGCACCAAGAACCCCACTAGACAAATAAGAAGAACCTCTTGGCAAAACCTCCGGTACGGGACGAGACAAGATAGGGCAGGACACGCCAGAACATGATAAGACGGGATAGAAACGGCTTCGAACAATCTTGGCAAGTTTGTTCAGAGCTTCCCGTGATGGCGTAGGCCGGTGAGGATCGAACTCGCGATTCCAAAAACCCATATAATGCTGACGACGCCAATTGGTAAGGTGTTATGACACAAGAGTCCCCTGGGCTTCTGGTGAAACTACTGTAAAAGTTAACCGTCATGCCGACGACGTCAATGGCGAAGGAATTATGCATACCCCCCTGGGCTTCTGGTACAATTACCAGCAATGGCTAACCTTTCTAACAGTAGCCCAGTGGACTATACATCATAACACCTTAGTACAGGCCGCGAATTGTTGGCACTTATTTCCAGAGTTTCTCGCCACGACTTTTGTGCCAGCCTCGAACACGTTTGGAACATTTCCTCAGACGTTCGAACGATGGCTTACCCCAGCTGCCACCCCTATCACACGTCTGACAGATCACGATCTACATCATCAAGACCCTAACCTGCCGTTGCGAGATGTTGTACAGGGTCTATACAGTACAGATCCAACCCAGACAACACGCACGCCCTACTTCACGCGGATCTTACGGCCCCCACCCGGCAGCATAAACTATTATACTTACTGTAGATCCTACAGATCAGGAACATAACTGCCCTGAAATATCTAGATCATGAAGTGGAACTCTATGATCGGCCCGACGCGTGAACGCCTTGGCAAGTTTGCTCAAAGCTTCGAGCGACAGCCTGGACCAGCGACGTTCCAATAATTTAGCACGCCTTTCTAAGAAGGCCTTAGCTTCAAGCTATGGCTTATGCCAGCAATGACAGCCGCAGAACACTCGGCCAAGTTTGCTCAAAGCTTCGAGCGATAGCCCGGACCAGGAACGTTCCGATAACTTCGCACGCTTTTCTTCTTGGCGGCTTCGTCCTTCAGCCTCGCCTCCCTTGCCCCATGGATGACCGGCTTCAGGTGCTCAACGTACCCTTCCGTTGGGTCCCTCTGATTCATCGGATTGCGCTGCGATTGAAATAATGCAGCAAACGGATGGAGGGCGGGGTTAGGCTTTGGCCTAATAAGCTCGTAGTTATTTTCGCTTCAATGGACCATTTGTTCTATAATAGTGTTTTCTCGCGATATACATGGTCTGCGTTTAATAGGTTTTAGAGTAAAACTAATATAAGCGAAATTTGAAGAAAAATCAGTTAAAAAATTGGGCCAATTTGATGCAAATTGTGCGAGTTCTGCACAACTCGCATAAAAGCCGGGGGGGCAAAGGTTGATCGGTCAAAGCCTAGGCGGGATTAGCCGGTGCTGCCCCAATCGATCGACGCTTACTCACCCCTGTCGTCTCCAGGAGCGCTTCGTAAGCACGCCCATCGAACCTCCCAAGGGTGCTGTTCAGCTGGAAGTCGCTCAGATCCCTGCGCACTCGCAAGGGTAAACGGAGCGCGGTGATCGGTGAAGTATATGATATACCCTTCGCCACAGGGCATAGCACTACTCATAGCACTACTCATAACACTACTGTACGTACTGCTTCCTGGCAGTTGTCGTGGATCAGTTCGAAACCCTGCGCATACTGCTGTACTTTGCACGGGCTGACGACCAACTGTAGTAGACAAGCCGCAAACCTTTGAAACTGTACCTGAACAGTGGTTAGTTGTGAGGACAAACTGTAAATACTTGAATTCAAGTTACAGACGTTACACACATCGGACGGATAGGTTTTCCATTTCATTATCTAAATACTTCAGGGCAGATAGATCCCTGATCGATAAGATCTGCATGGTCTAGACCATGTTGCCGGGTATGGAGTCATATGGTCCACATGATCTAGCACAGGTTTCCTGGGTTGGACCTGTGCGATGCAGATCCTGCACAACACCTCATAGCGGCAGATATAGGATCTACAGTAGATGATCTAGATCGTGATTTAGATCATTTGACCCTCAAAACTGCTTCAATTTGGGGAAAAGTGTAAATAGTCTGCAGTCGGGATACAGATAACCCGTAATGCAATACGCCGCAAATGTCTAACTCCAACCGTTAGCACTCTCATCTTAGTTTGGGGGATAAACTGTTACGAATACTTCGAGCCCGAGTTGGACACAGCTCCCAGCATGTGCAGTACGGGTAAAACGGTAAACGTTAAGCGGCGGCGACAGGCTTGACGACGCAAGCGAGTGAGGAAGGCGAGGCTCACCATGCGTCTACGAGGGACACCGCCATCGGCCGAATCAGGTGCAGAACTTCCACCACCTCGTCCCTCACCCACCCTGCCTGATCACCGCTGAGATAACCTGATACATATTTCATACGAGGTTTAAGACGAGGAAGGATGGTTGGCGATCTGGAAGTTCAATTTATTTACATTAATAACTATATGCAAGATATTAGATTCTGTGTTTTATCTTATCGATTCGATCGGGCGTGTCTATAAATGAAAGAAATAACATCTCGTGCCCTGCCGGCTTGATCACCACTGAGATGATCTGATATAATATCATACCTGGTGCGAGGCTTTAAGACGAGGAAGGATAGTCAAGCGGTGAAAAAAAAGATAACCCCGTGCCCTGCCTGATTGATCACCGCTGTGATTACCTGGAATTACGTTACGAGGTTCAAGGCGAGGAAGAACAGTCACCCGGTGAAAGACAGATATTTTCGTTACCTGCCTGATAACCGCTGAGATAACCTGATACTGCACCATAAGAGGTGCCAACACGATGCAACGGAAGGAGTGTGCATCGGCGAAAGGAAAATAGCCGATATAAAGCTTTGCGCGAGCACACGGGGTGCGCTTTGCCTCTTTCTGTTGCAATAATTTCGTAAAAAAAATAAACGTTCACCGTCCTCAACGAAGTCCCCCATGTCGTTTTGCATCCAGTACAGCCCGAGCAGCGACAGGAGGAGGTCGAGCGCATAGCACGTCGTGCCATCCAAAGCCTGCTGCCGTTGCTCGCCGTCAGATGACTCCCCCACGCCTTCAACCACCGCCTTGAACGACTTGAACACCAGGAGATGGGCGTGGGCGTGACTTGCGCGGTGGATCTGCACAGCGTGGAGGGGGGGAGGAAGGGGGCATACTCATTTGTTTCTTGCCTTACTAGTCATTTGACCATTGACCACGCATCCCTTTCGAGACGGAGCAATCGGGGGTGGGGACTCTGAGATTTTCGGTCGCACGATGCGGACCTCGGGGCTTCATAGATATATTTTCGGTGTCGTAGGATTCCCCGGCTTCAGATTTTCTATACGATCCCCGCCTACACCCAGGTCAAAACGGTCCCCCTCTGTTTTTGGGTGGCGGTGCACGTCATTATAGCAACTCGATACGTACTACTGTTGTAGTTATTTATCGCTGCTCGCCGCGGATTCGACACGCAGGGTCCCCGCTCCCTTCTCCGCACCACGCAGCCTATCTCTGCGCTGATCCGGTATTTGTAGTCGCTTCGGTCCTCCTGGTCCAGCGTTGTAGCGCGGTGTGCGGTACGCTTTGAGTGCGTGTGGGGAGGCGCCCCAGCTTAGTGAGGTGCCCAGCTTAGTGCGGTGGAGTAGCGCGGTGTGCGGTACGCTTTGAGTGCGTGCGGGGAGGCGCCCCAGCTTAGTGCGGTGGAAATCGCGTGTCGCGACATTCGTCCTACAGAGTACCAGGACCGCACTGTTCCGGTGATAGCTCGGGGTCTCACTTTAGTGCGGGGCGTTGTGCACTTTTAATAATTGTTGGTTCTCAGGCTAACTCTTGTCCAAAACCTGGGAGTCGGTGGTGACACAAACAAACGTGTTATGAAATTTCCACGGAAATTTCGGGGACCACGGCTGCACAATAAATACCATAACCGAGGAGAGTGAAAATGCTAACCAACCAAACCCCGACGACGTGCGTCCGTGCTCCTTGTCTTCTGCCGGCGATGTTAAATGCGTTGCAGTCAACACCAACGACGCCTTCATGGGCATCGACTCCGACAGGCTCAACAGCGGCGCCAAGTCTTTCCCGCCCGCCTTCGACGCCGGTGAGAAGCGGAAACCCCAACCCCAATGCCGGTTGAAATAGTGCCGGTTGTTTGCCCGCTATTAATGAACAGCGCCTGTGAAATCGCTTGGCAAGTCTTTTTCCCGACTTGTCGGCAAGTCCGCTGGCGAAGCCAGCTAATGGATGGCCAGCCGACTTGCCGACTTTTAAGTGTGGGGAGCCAAGTCAGCCCTCGCCGGTCGAGGTACAGGGTTTTTACTGACCGCTCAATCGGCCGAACTCACAGCACTGACGCGCCCAAGTATTTGTAATATGTAGGTTTATAAAAAACTAGCTTTCCCCCGTGTATGTTTGCCCCCACCCCTCTTCCTCCCGCCCCCGCGACCTTTATACTCACCATCCAATCGTCATCCACCGGCCAATCAGGTACCGAGGTCAACAACGAGCTGTGCACGCACATGCCCGGCCCGGCGTGCGAGGCGGACTCCGGCAACATGCAGGACGCCCCCGGAGAGGGCTTCATCCACGTGCAGCGCGGCATCCACGGCGAGGAGGACCTGTCCACGCGCGTGTACGACTGGAGGAACCCCGTCGCCGAGGTCTTCGTCTTCGGCCCCGACAGCTAAATCTCGTCGATGAGCCGTTACTGACGGTTATTGTGTAACCGTCACTACGTAACCGTCAGTAACGGGTACAACGAGCAGGGAGGCGTTTTGGTTTTTGGTGTACGACTGGATGCCTTCGTCTTTTGCCCCCGACTATTAGTAGTGTACTGTTAATAGACTTGGTCGTTGCTGGCGGTTTCTGTTCGTTTCTGTGCGCGCCAGGTAGTATGAGAGCAGGAAGGCTTTTCTCGCCTGCTTCCAGCCGGGGGGAGGGGCGTTGAGGGGTTGCTTGGGACACACAGTTGTTATGGTTTTCCTGGTTGACTACGTGCGGCATACCACAACTATTTCTGTTTTGGCTGTGGGTGACCCAATCCCTTCCGTCGCCTTTGGGCGGGGTAGTACAGCAGCAGTGGCGGCGTTTTTATGTTTGACGTCGAGACGAGCGAGGGGAGGGGAGGGGGGCTATCGAAGGAAGGAACGATGAGGACCATCGTGATAGACGTGTTTGCGCTTTTTTGGGTCTACCTCGTGACGCACGCAGCGGGTCTAATACTACGTCTACATCATAGTACCACCCGGTTTTTTTTTTCGCCGGGCCTTTTTGAGGAAAGGGGGTGCGGTGGTCGTCCGTAGTTGTTTGTTGCTGTTTTTTTTCGCAAGATACCCCCTACTACCCTCTGAAGGGTCTCTTTGTACTATGTACCTGGCGGTATACTAGTGTTCAGGCCTCTCGTGTTGCTTCTTCTGCTGTGATTGTGTGTAATTATACGTGAATTGTTGCGTTGTAGGTAGCTCTTGTGCTTGTTGTCGGGCGTTCGGTTGACTTCCTGGCCGATGTATCCCCGTCTGGTCTTTTGCCGAGCCGGCATCTGCATCTGCTGCTGCTGCTTCTTGCTGCGGTTTGACAGGACCCAGCGTGTAATCAAGGCTATTAATTGCCGGCACTACTCAGTGTCATGTTATATATACTATTCTACCAGCGGAAACTTGATACACTCTAGTGCCGGTGTCTATGTGCCAACCGGAAATACGGGCTATATAACGGCAACCGGCACTAATCCGCCGCATGCTGCCGCTACTGGCTGTATCTCTACAGTGCCGGCGTGTATGTGCTCACCGGAAATACCGGCTATATAACGGCAACCGGCACTACTCCGCATACTGCCACTACTGGCTGTTCTCATCTGTGCCAAGCGATTTCACCGCCCCTATAATAGCGGGCACACGGCTGGACGGGACCCCCCCCCTACTCGCCGACATAGTATATAGAATATAGAACGTGAGCAAAACCCAGAACTTCTGACCCACCTTTTGTAACGTCGAAGGTCTCGCAACGTGCTGGCTTATAGTGCCGGTGTGTATTGTGCCAACCGGAAATACCGGCTATACTTCAAGTATGACGGCAACCGGCACTAATCCGCCGCATGCTGCCACTACTACTGGCTGTTCCCATCCAAATATTTCTTGGGCCACCCTCGATTTAACCCTTTACTACCCCTAAAAAGTATCCAACACTATGTCCAAGTAGATTTGTTCCCAAAAACCGTTTCCGGGGCTCTAATATAAAGGGGTTAAACGGCGTGGCCTCCGCTTGGCTTGGGAACCTCCGTGAGCTCCGTCCGCTGCCCCTGCCCTGGTACGCGATTGGCTTTTGTCCGGTCCAAATCGAGCAACTTTTTCCGAATGCCCAATCAATGCCTGAGAATATTATTACGGGGGACCATAGTAAATAGGACCAAATATTGTTAGCAAAAATAGGGAAATATGTAGTTTTTGGTGTCTACAGTAGGTTATATTGCGTCTACAGTAGGTGCTATTAACTACCAGTATGGACCAAATATTGTTAGCAAAAATAGGGAAATATGTAGGTTTTGGTGTCTACAATAGGTCCTATTGTGTCCACAGTAGGTCTTATTAATTGTGGTCCCCCGTAAAAGTGTGTGCACCAGCGTGAGACTAGGAATATTTGGTGCAGCATGAACACAGACACACAGGCTATGGCCAAAGCCAAGCTTACGGGGATGCATCACACACACACCATCTCCCGGTACAACGCACTGTCGATCGCCTTCCCGGTGATATACTGCTGTCGGTT
>JAYJME010002201.1:0-14243 GCA_036873775.1 Costaria costata
ATCTAGTGCACCAAACTTCTCCATGTCACATTCGTCTATCTTCCTCATGTCCTCTTCTAACACATCCCGTTCCTCGGCCCCTGGGGGTGGGGTTTCACAGAAGGTGTACCTGAACTTGAACGCAATGGGTCACATACAAGCAACGCTTGCTGTTGCTTGGTTCAAATTGCTGCGGCGCGTTCGCACCCTAGAGAAAGATGGACAAGACCCAGCTACGATTTTGTCTGTGATGTTGCTGCTATATCGGGGCACAACGATGGGGAAGATGAACCAGCAAAAATAAAAGACGCGTTAAGAAGCACGTTTTAAGAGTCGTCCACACCCTTCTGGGATTTAGAGCGGATACTATTTTAGCAGTTTCTACGTGCTTGCGATTTTATGCCATGACGGTGAGTATCGTGTCCGAGCATGCCACCTTTAGACGGAACTTTCACATACATTGGGGACAGGGGTCTATGCGCCTGAAATAATGCAAGTTTAAGTGCGCAGCGACAGTTCATGGGGGTTGTCCCCTGATTAAGGGAGTGCCGATGTCAAATCTTTCGGTTTGGGCACGAACGTCGACACTAATCCTGTTTCAACTCGCAAAAACAAAACAGTGCCACGCCAGTTCCAAGGACTGCCGGGGAACACGGCAAGAAAATCATAAAAACGGAAACAAACATCGAGGAATGTATAGTCTGCTGGGTCTATCGAGGGTCCTGATTGTTAAGACGCCCCAAATAGTGCGTCCCAGTCAAAATACCGGGGGGTTGTGTCAGACAGTTTTAAAAGGCTGCGGGTTAAGGCTGACCCATGTTACGATAGAGGTGCACCCTTTTTTTTCTGAGGCTCTTCACTTTAGAAGGTCCGTATCATACCCGAAACCTGGTTTTCAGTAAAATAGAAGACCCGCCCGGCGAGCAAAACCATGGACTAAGTATTTGTCGAAAATCATATTACTAAAGAAGGATGACATTCGGACGATTTTGGGTGAAGGAGCCCCGTTATTCAGAGACACAGATGCGAAAAAGTGCAACCTTCCACTATTGCAGCACGCGTCGGCTCGAAACAATAGTTGGACAGAGCCTGTACCGTTTAGTAGTTAAGGCCGACACGTGCTACAATAGATGTATCAAGCACTTTTAGGCTAAACTGTTTTTTTTATCGACGGAGCTCCGTAACCCCGAGTCGTCGGGACTCCATTCTTGTTTCGCACTATGATTCGTTGTGTACCTGATGCGTGCTACGATAGAGGTTGCACTGTTTGGCTTGTTTGTTACTGAATGACGACCCTTTAGAGCCGGAAACGGTTTCTGGGGACAAAACTACTTGAAATAGTGCCGGGTACTTTTTGGGGTAGTAAAAGGGTTAACCCAAAATCGTCGGAATGTCATTCTTGTTTTTTTAGCGATATGATTTTTTTTATGCCTACATCCATGGGTTTGCTCACATCGATCGGGCTCCCCCCTTCCAGTTTACTCAAAAGCAGTCTTCGGGTGTGATATTGAGCTCCTAAAGTGAAGAGCCTCAGAAAAAACATCATGGAACAACACCTCTATCGTAGCAGGGGTCACCTACAGAAGGCCATGGGATGGTCCATCGGGATGAGCTCATAATTTGATTCAAAGCTGGATTTAAGAAAGGCACGGAGACCCCCAAGTCGAGAACCGTTGAAAAAAGAAGGTGCACCCCTGTTGTGTCGGTCGTGGGTTTATTGACATTGTCTGAACTGCGACCGTGGTTGGTGGGTGGAACCACTTGGAATCGGGGTGTGCTACGGAAGCGATGGCACCTCTCTTGACCACACTATCACCTGGCAACTGACGGTGGCACATCTGGACAAAACTGTCACTGGGATGACGGCGGCACAACATATTGACTATATAATGTCACTGGGAACTACATCGTTTCCACTTTTCACAGCCGTAAGGCTGTTTCCTATGCGGTTCGATTTTGAACTTCAGATTGGTATTTTTCGATCTCAAAAACGAAAGCATCTGCTTATGGAGTCCGATTATGCAAAATCTGACCGGGATGTTTTCGATTTGATAATCCGATGGCCCAAGTCGTCAGATTTTGACAAGTCGTCAGATTTTGACCCAAAATCCGACGACTTGGGTCATCAGATTTTCAAATCGAAAAATCGCATCGTCTCTAAATTCAAGTTATTATCCAAGCAAGCAAGCAACAGCAGCAGCAGCAGCATAACGATCTATGAGTTGGATGATGACACGGCAACGTTGCTTCGCGCCCGACGCGCAGTCGGCGATCGGTGCGTCTCTCCGTCGCCAGACTACAGTCGGCTGGCATGGGCTCGGGCCTAGAAACGAAGGGCAGCGCACTCGACGCGCGCCTCTCCGTACTCGTCGACTTTACAGCAGCAGCAGCAGCAGCAGCAACAGCAGTCAGTCAGTCAACGTGCTTCGATGTGTCAAAATAAAAAATACCAAGACAGGCCGACTCGAGCGCACTCGGCACGTCGCCGCCAGACCAGAGGCAGCCAGCGTGGCTTCGGACGCTTGGGTCCTACGTGCAACGCACTCGGTGCGTCTCTTCGCGGCGCCAGATCACAACAACAGCAGTTGGTCTCGCCGTTTGCTCAAATGTCTGAACGTAAAATAAATCCATGTTTTCTCGCATCGGAAGACTCTTTCGATTGTCGAACTAGGTCGCTGAAAACCCGATCGGACCATAATCTGAAGATCAAAAATCGAACGGCATAGGAAACGGCCTAAGACGCGTTCTACGATAGAGGTGGCGCTTTTCGGGGTTTTTGGTTCTCAATATCACGGCTCCTTAACCCAAAATAGTCCGAATGCCATTGTTGTTTTGCAATATGATTGCTTTGTACCCCTCGTCCATGGGTTTGGTCATCGGGCTGCCCTTCCAGTTTGATACGGAACTCCTGAAGTGAAGAGCCCCAGAAACAAGATATGGTGCACCTCTATCGCAGCATGGATCATAATCGGTACACACCTGGGCCATGCGATTGATTGTTGATCGGGTTGTCCCCTTTTGTCGTTTCCGAGCAACACGTCCGGGCGGGGTAGAGGGCTCCTTAGGTACGGGTCATCAGACAGATGCCGTAGGTGCATCCCCGACCATATCAAGCAGCACGCGGTCTTGTGCTTGCAGTGTGATAATAGGGTTGGACTAACCCGATAAACAATGTGGGCCCGAGGTGAAAAAATGAGAAAAAAAACAATCTACTAGTTTACAGCATCGGCCACTGATCTATAATGGTTGGGGGGAGAGGGGGGGGGGAGGTGATGACAACAATGGTTACCCCAAGGTACTACGCTGGGATGACCTGGACGGCACAGGGTACTCAAACACACAGCCTGATTCTACTCGCACTGCTATGGTCCTATTATCTCACGGCTGCTATGTTGGGCGATCCCATTGTTGCCATAGGCGCGTGCTACGACAGAGGTTGCACTTTTTGGCTTTTTTTGTTTCAGAATAACGGGGCGCCTTAACCCAAAATCGTCCGAATGCCAAACTTGTTTAGCAATAGGATTTTTTGGAATCCCTAGTCCATGGGTTAGGTCATCGGTCCGCTCTTCCAGTAAACTAAAAAAAAACGTGTTCGGGTATGATACAGAGCTCCTAGAGTGAAGAGTCTAAAAAACAACAATGAGTGCACCTCTATCGTAGCATGGACCCATGGTAGTAGATGGCAAGTAAGACCAATATTGTCTAATCGTTCGGTAGCTATATGATAAATATAGGCCCCAAACTATTTAAGGGAGCAGTGCCGAAGGGTGGCACATTGTGCACGAGTTGTTTGTGGACTTCTCCAGGTTTAGGAGTTTCCGGGGGGATTGTACTCGAGGCCAACATAAATGATCACAAACAAACGCGCGCAGCTGCCGCAAAAGATGCAAAAACCCTTCAGTGCTTGTCAGAGGTGAGGTATAAGACTCTCCTGGACAATCGGGGGCTAGAGGCCTCACGGCGAGAAAACAAGCCTCAGGAACAACTGCCGCAGAATATGCACAAACCTCCAGTCCTTATCAGAGGTGGGCTAGAAGACTCTCCATGACAATCGGGGGCTAGAGGCCATTACGGGGAGAAAACAAGCTTCAGAAACAACTGCCGCAAGATATGCACAAACCTCCAGTGAATATCAGAGGTGGGACATAAGACTCTCCATGACAATCGGGGGCTAGAGGCCAAAAAGGGGAGAAATGAAGCTACACAAACAACTGCCACGATGAGTCACGTCGGTGCTTTTAGTGCGAGCGTTGCCCGTGTCGTGGTGGACATCAAACATTGACTTCCGCAAACGAACATATCCTGAGTTTGACGCATGCGACGATAGAGGTGCACTATTTGTTTCTTGGCTCTTGACGTTAGGGGCCCCATATAACACCCGAAAACTGTTTTTGAGTAAACTGGAAGGACAGCCCGATGAAAACACCCATGGACTACGCATTTCAAAAAAATCATATTGCTAAACAAGATTGGCATTCGGACAATTTTGGGTTAAGGAGCCCCGTCGTTCAGAAACAAAAATTCCCAAAGGTGCTACCTCTATCGTAGCACCCGTCGTTTGGTGACTAATTCGGGGCGTGCCATGGCGCCGCACAGCCCAACCTAACGGATTTCGAGCGCATGGGGCGCTTGGGCTAGCTCCTCAATCACCCGCCGCCAGCCGTCGTAGATGTAAACCATTGTTAGGCTGCAACCTGAAGGGCACGGCTGAATCTGGTGTGTGTGTCGAGAGCTCTGCATCTTTCTCGTGTCGGCTCCTTCTGAGATGCTGACACCACGTTTGGTACATAATTAGGGAACCTGTATTTGATCCCATCCAGCACACGGAGCCTACTCGCCCCGGCATGTACTCCCAGCCAAGGGGTCTATAGTTGGGATACTTTGTTAGTCCCCGATGCGAAACCCAGAGGAGTAGGATTCCTGAGCGGTTGCCGAAGAACGTCGTCGCTTCGTGGATGAAACTGGTCTGTGACAAGTGGCTATATTCGTGTGGCCATTGCACGGGTCGAGCTCAAAAATCGCTTCGAACGGACGCTGCTGGAGTCCGGCACCGGCACCCAATCACTCTACACCAAAGTCTCAAGAAACGTAGACCTCGAGTAGATAGTGCTATGCCCGGAGGGAGAGCGGCTGGACCGCCTTTTCGTCATGCGTGGCGACGCGTGCTAAGATTGAGGTTGCACTTTTCGGCGTTTTTCTTTTCTGAATAACGGGGCTCCTTAGCCCAAGATCGCCCGAATATCATTCTTGTTCAGCAATATGATTTCCCTTAATGCCTAGTCCATGGGTTTGCTCATCGAGCGTCCCATCCAGTTTACTCAAAAATATTTTTCGGGTGTGACATGGAGCTCCTAAAGTGAAGATCCTCAGAAAACAAATGGTGCACCCCTATCGTAGCATCGGTCCGGGCGCACAACACCACGGGGCTCGTGTTCTGAATAACATCGTCCGTTTTGGAGGTTGTACAGGAGCAGGAGGGATGTGCATATGATACGAGTACATACGAGTACAAGTATATATACTCAGGAAGCATATCTAGATATCCTGAGGAACGTTTAGGCTACTGATACGTCCCAGTGAATTACTCACTCGTGGGTGTTAGGAAGACCAACCAAAAGGCAATACATATGCCCTGTTCCACACGTATCGGCATTGAACGCTTAAGGCACCCCCTCTTCGGAAAGATCGGTTCTGGTGTTTTGGTTAAGGCGTAGCGAGGTCTAAAGGCCAGGCCCTAGCCTGTGACGAAGTACACCGTCTCTCTGTCTGTTCGCCAAACCACTCGGCTGCCTTTGAGAGAAACCAACCAACGGACGAAGGGCGGTAACGACCAGCCCGTGGTGATGTATCGGCGAGAAACCGGCGGGTACGCCCATCGCCCGGTCTCCGTAACTTCATAACAGGGTGGACGGTATCATATCGGGGACGGGTATACATTTTGTTCCGTGAGTACTTTTAGGTGCATACGAAGTATATATCGATCAAGGTATATGCCTGAAAATTACACGTCAGCAAACGGAAAAACAGTATTCAATAATATCGAATGCATCTATCTGTCTGTCCTCTCCTGTGTATCATATCCTGCCGGTTTATTGTGTACTTGATACCTGGCCCTGTATTGTGGATATGAGGGTTGCCGTCCGACAAAGTTCGGCATGAGGTTCAGCGCCAAGCATTATTGTTTCCACTGACTCGTACTCCTCTGTTTGAATGTCGACGATGTAACTCGCATGAACTTCAACGTCGATCGTCCATAAGGTTCCCAGAAACGAAACTGTACGTACTATCAATCAATTGATCACAGGCGACGCGTGTGTACGTCAGTGAAGGCCAAACGAGAAACATCCGAGGTGTTTTCGTGTTTGGTCATTCGCGTTTTTATAATAGTTTCCCACCCAGAAAGTTTCTAAATATTATTCTTTCGACCCACGGACTCGTAGCAGTGGAACTTCGAGCCAACGAAACTGCACAACTGGTTCAGCTTGGTACGTTGGAAAATATACGAAAGTGAAAACACTGGCTGACGCATACATGCCGCAGATATTCGGTCTAACGAGTGGAACCACACCCCCTGCAAATCTGTCCATGAATCGCAGCACATAGTGGCCGTACCTACCCTTCCTTCCTCCTCCCTACCCACCCTCCGCCCTCGTTCTCCCTAGGTTCCCGCCCACGACGGTCGACCTACTCTAAAGGCACCAGCTGGCACCAGCTCAAACGTTGGTAAGTTGTCCAAACGATCTCGTAAGTCGGCATTTGACGACAGTAGTAGTAGAAGGGGCGTAATACCCTATTATCGAGGGAGAAGGCTTTGGCCCAAATATTTCTTCCAGGCGGCACATCTACGGTGGTAAACCAACGAAGGACTTTCCCGTGCACGATAGTAGTTTGTACCTCAAGACCATGAAAATTCTCATCGCTTTTAGCTTGCGATGACTCTGGCAGTCTGTGTTTTGGCTGAGGTGTAAAGCTGACAAGTTAAGGAGCCAAAACAAAATATTGTAGACCTCTGCCGTAGCTTGTGCTCGTCAGTGCGCCCCGTAGGTTAAGGAACACATGTGCACCAGATGTGAACCGCAATGTGCGGACCCGCTCGCGCGTACCACCGCGAAATAACAGGTGGGCGAGACACTCGTCGCGAGATAAATACGAGGTATTTCACGCGATTCGAGTCACCAATACCAGCCGTCTAAACAAGGCTTCGCACATGCGGCCTGCACCAAGCCGCTCACTCTTTTCTCTCCGATCAACGTTGTTCGTCTACCATGAAAAGTCCGTTTTTCTAAATAAAACACGACCCCGCATGTATTCCAAGCAGGTTTGTCCCCAGAGACGTGGCCGCAGTTCTAAACGGGTTTTACGCACATATCGCCGTCAAATATCTACCGCCGTGTATTGTAGCCGCGGACAATGGCCGAAAGTTAAAACGACAAAAGGTGTGTCGACCGTGATTGGGTGCGGTAGCGGGGTGCACCGAGCATTTTCGTCAGATCCCTCACGTAATGAGTAATGTCTACATCGCCATATCACTGACTTTAAGACAAAGACAAATCCCACGGATGGATGTGATATACCAACACTACTTTTATCGTGTCCTCGTTTTAAAAGCCGTGCCAGCAGCAGAGGAAACGTTTGACCACGCAACACTTGATTCCCCTGTATATATAACATAAAAAGAAAAAAACGTCAGCTGTGAGATCGGGGATTTCGTCGAAACTCAACTTTGCAAGTCTGCGTGGGATACTTCGATCGCGCGTACTACGTGTTTTGTGTAACCTGATGGGGAATATATAGTCTCATTATTGCGGGGAAGAAGATTATAGCACGCGCCAGACACCTGGGTCGTCGGACAAATATCGGGTATTTTCGCAAGAATTTTGTCGTCTGCAGCTAATTAATGGCACAGTAAAGCTGCCCCCCCCCCCCACTAGCGTCTTTGGGAGTGGAAGTCTAGTACAAACAAAATGCCTCTTATAAGGGCTGATATACCGGTTGGTCCCTTGTAGTCAAAAGCGGGAGAAAAACGACGCCCCGCAGAAAATTGAGCTCCCCTGTGCACCCGAGCCGTAACACGGTAGAGGCGCTCCAAAGTTGAATTGGGCTCCTGGCTCAAAACCTGATTTCCAGATAAATGAAAGGGCAACCCAGGGATACTAAAAACCGAAAACGACACGCCCACCACCCATTTGTGAGACTCCGGAACGGGGCGGTACACTAAAATCAAGTAAAACAAAATTTTGGAAAAACAAATATCGATTTTTACGTCATTTCGTCCAAATATTGAAAAACAAATACCTGGTATCGATTTACTTTATTTTATCGTATTTGTTCACCTTCGGAAGGAGTATAATATGTCGTGTTTTTTATTTCTCGAACACACCTTTGCAACCCGACAAACACCCCCATCGCCCGGGGGTGGGTAACGTTTACTATCCTGAAACTTGTATCGAGTTCCAACCATTTCGTTGTTTTTCGTGACCGTTACTTCGCAGTGATATTATGATCAAACCATGCTTCAGTAGCGCTAGAAAGGGACGATTCACCCCTTTATCTTGTCCCGCGATTCCCCTATCCCTTTTACTATCCCGAAAACGTATCCCACAGTATTTCCAAGCAGGTTAGTCCCCTAAAACCGTTTCCTGCTCTAAATGGGTTGATCTGGGCCCCCCTTCCATATTGCCCACCGAAGGACGCAAGGCGGGCCGCAGCCCCCTGATGTTCGCGTAGTCCCGTCGAGAGGAAGACGAAATGACGAAGTACCATCTTCTATCTGCCTTGTTTTGTACACAGTTCGACTCGTTCTTTTAATCTACTAGCAGGAAAAAAGGGTGAGCTTACCAGGGAGCAAGTTAATGATTCTTGAAATGCGCTGAGTAACAATAAGAGCATGTTGTGTGTCTTTAAGGTCCATCCTGGGTTTGGAGTAACAAAGTATGTCTCTGCGCAAAGTGGAGTAGATTCGCCATTCGCAAACCCTTCAGCGCATGCATGCGTACGACTCGTAAATTTGCGCATCTAGTATAGGACAGGTCACGATCCAGATGATAATTGATCCTGTTTCGGCCGTTACACGATATGTTTTTGTCCAGGACACGTGAAAACATTACCCAACTCAGTAAACACTACGATCATGCAGACCATACCGCTCCACCACCGGCAACGTGATCTAAGCCAGGAAGATCATGTAGCCCAGGGATCACATAGACCAGGAATATCACATATAGACCGGGGATCATACAGACTAGGCATCGTACAGGTCATGGATCCTATAGACTAGGGATCGTACAGACCATGGGTCGTACAGACCAAGTAACATATACAAGTACGAGTACCCGGGATATGTCCTCCCTGAAACGATACAAATCATTTTTGGGGATCGTATATGTCCGATGTGTGATATTTGGCGAGCATAAATCGGACTTAAAATTTCGCACTTGAAGAGCCCGGCCGAGTTGTGGAGTGTGAAAGCATCGCACATAAATTTGGCTTTAATTTTTTTCACGAGGATTGTTTGTGCAACTGTCCGGTGAGAGATTGCTTATCGGATTGAGTGACGACTATACTTCCCACTCCCAGTTTATTTTCGGGGGGAATAGAGGGTCTCCCGGAGAAAAGAGCCTCTGAACCGTCGTAGGGAACCCCGATACGGACCGCTGTCATGATAAGGGTACGAGTAGCATGAACCGGTTATGAGGTAGAGCACCTGAGAAGCTCTTCACCTTGTCATTCAATTGGTAATCGCCTTGAAGAAAATGTTTGGCGAAGCTCGATACACGTTGCATGGAATGCCGAATAATAAGACAGGAATATAGAAGGGCGGCTTAGTCGCGGTGGTCTGGCACCCCGCTGCGCGTACGGCAATGCCCGTTTTTTAGAGCTGCTGCATAAAGGTACGCACGCTGCGGCCTTGTGAGGTGCTCTATGTTCGAACTTGTATCTTGAAACGACAGTAAAGGCCACTTGGGTGGAAAACCGAATCTAGGACAATTCATGTTCGCGTTTGGATGGGATAAAAATCAATAACTCATGGTACTGAACGAACACACATAAATCAAATAACTACACCCATATTATCGTATCGTCCCAACAGACATTGAATGGTTTGTTCCCGTCAACATATGCACATTGTCAGATGGCAAGCATAATATGAATATGAAAGTTGTACTTTAAATAGTAGACTAAAAGAGACAGTTATTTTTCTCATGGGATACCTTAACAACAACGATTTTTATGGGAGATTTTCACAAGGTTGAAAAATAAAAAAATACTGGTAAATCCCATTTTCACGAAAGGATAAGAAAAATATAATGTTATTTATTTTTCATATTAAAAAAAGGGAGCAGTTTCGTCACACATACATTTTCAACCGCTGTTTTGCCAAGCTGACCTTGAGCATTCTGAGGCTCTGCTTGCTCAAGGCTAGGTGTTGCAGTCTGAGGTTGGAAAATGAGCTGTGGTACGATTTTTGACATGCAACACACACAACCACAGCAAGTAGCATCAGGCACCCACTTGTCTTACCACCCAAAGACTGCAGCGGGTTCGCAAGCCCAGACCCGCCCGGCCGTCATCTGGAACCCCGCGCAACCACGCCGCGGGGAGGAAAGCGATGCGGTGGATAAGCGTCGACGAGGGCCCCGGTCGGGACCTCCTGCTACTCGAATTGATGTGCTGCTGTCACTCCCGATCTTCGACCCTGGTCGAGAACGCGAGAGCCGGGACGATGCCCTGAGCTCGGCGAAAACGCTCTGCACAATATCTTCGGGCGCCGTCGACGCTCGGCAGGGGTGATCGACGAACGCAATAGCGTCCGCGAGCTGTGTGCACAAGAGTGCGTCCTGGGAAACAGGAGCCGTGGTGCGGTTCTAGAATCATCGCGGCTACGGTTGCTGTTGCGAGTACGTCTAATACGAGCACTGGTGTACAAGCATTACTCGTACGATTTACACGTATCATAAGATACTCCTCGTGAAAAGCTCGCTTACATATTTTTGTCTGTAAGAAGCAGTGCTCCGAAAACAAAAGTTCAAAAATATAGCAACTAACGGCAGAATCATTCAGCGCCATTTCTCAAACTCCAAATCATCTGGCATAAGAAACGGCCTTGGCGTCTGCTAGTAATATACGTTTAGTAAATGACCTCACCCAAATTAAAATACAGTATGGCTTGCGTCGCGTCAAACGGAGGTCTTAGCGACGAGAGCAAAACCCGCAACGATAAAATAAATGTAACTAACACATATGGAGAGAACTTCCTTGGGCCCTGGGCCCGCTCGAATGACATCGTATTGGAGTGGGCCGTCTTAATTTGTTTTTTAGCTTTGAGACAAAAACGAGAACCTACAATGGGAGTGTTACTTTTACCGGGATGTATACTCTCTGCGACGAGGTGCCGCGTTGATTACCATGGAATCAACGCGGGGGTAGTAGCCCCGGGTGAGAGTCGCCGGCTGATCGCAACAGAGAGGCCTCATTGATCCCAAACTACAGTTGATGCGAGTTAAGGCGTCGACGACATGCTGAAGCAGTAAGCCTGAGGTCGTGCTTGCTGCCATGGGTCCGTCGGAAGTTCATTTATGACCGTTTTAGTGGTCCGTCTTAAGTATCGCATCGTGTTCCCCGTTCTCGATTGTTCATCCTCGTTCTTATATCATCAGGGGTATTATACGTACACATGGAACTGCAATTGCCCGAGAGCAGGACATACTTCGTTTTTTGTGCAAATGTTTCGTCGTTGTTTTTTCTTTCTTTGTTTTCGTTTCCCATCCCATGCATTGTATTCGTCACGAAACCACACAAAATACCCGGTGCCCCGTCCCATTTGTTGTATTTGTCTCGAGATGTAACGTTATAACACACGCGGGTATTATTTGCGGTGCATTGCATTCGCCATTACAACACGCGACTGCGGAAGGATTAGGATTGGAGTGAAACAGACGCACCGTGGTTTGGAAACCTCTACCGGACAAGGGACCCGCCGTGCTATGGCTGAAGTTCCTCCTATCAATAGATCCTCCATCTGTAATTTTGATGTGTTGTGAACGATCTGTGGAATCGTATGTGCTACGATAGAGGTAGCACTGTTTTCGGCTTTTTTGTTTCTGAATGACGGGGCTCCTTAACCCAAAATCGTCAGGGTGTCATTCTTGTTTTGCAAGACGCTTGATGTGCATATACTTTGGTCGTGGGTTGTTATATCGAGGTTCATTTTTGGTTGGACTCGAAACCAGTAGGTGGGTGAAGTTCGGAGCTCCTAAAGTGAGGAGCCTCAGAAAAAAGCCGGTTCACCTCTATCGTAGCACGCACGCCTCAAATACTGATTCAGCCCAGGAAATATGTGATATGTAGATCATCATGCAGATCTTTCAGGTCCAACGGTGGTGACATGATCTAGAGCATGCAAATCATTAAGACTGGGGATCTGCCTTTCCCTGAACGATACTGATAATGATTTGTTGAAATTATCTGATTTATCCGATATGTGGGGTAGTACATGCACACAGCAGTCCAATAGAAGCAATAGCTGTTTGTGGTCCAAGGACGATTGGCATGAAAGTGCAGGAAAGCCGATGGATGGTATATCTCGAAAGGGCAGAGAGAGTGAGAGCGACCGAAGGAGTCACCACTCGCCACACACAAGCTCAACAGCCAAGACTATCATATTCCGGAAATCGTTGAGCGAATCGACACGTACCTGTCAGCGCTCAAACACCCATAAACTTCAACACGTGTAGCCGATCGAAAAGCCGAAGAGAAAAAACCAACATGATCACACGTCAAACGATCATAAGCGGGTTTCTCCAACAGCAACAGTGAGTCGCAATATGCCGCTCGAAGGTTCAGTGTGGTTTGGGTCTACAGCAATAGTGGGTGGCAACATGTCCCCTTGAAGTTTCATTATAGATGTACGGCGATTCAACCAAAATAGCGAGTGGGAACATGTTTCTCGAAGTTTCATCGGTTTCTTCTAATACGGGGGACCATAATTAATAGGACCTACTGTTGACACCATAGGACCCCGGGACAAGGGGGAGGGGGTGTGAGAGGTACGAAGATCGCGCGCGGTATTTCAGGCCGTTCACATGAAAACACAGAGAAAAACCCGGCGAAGTGCTTCGCCGTGCGTGGTAGGTGGCGCGAATATTCCATGAATGTGTTTTGAGGCGGCCCGTGCAACGAAGAGCTCTCTTTTTTATGTCACCCAGACGACCGACTGCAAACTACCAGCTGTAAGAAAAACCCCGATAAACGAACGTATGGGCTCAGGATGTATCGGGGACGAGGGATGCGTTTGCGGTACGACCAAACTTCTTTGTTGCTCCCAACGTAGATAACTCTCTATATGCGACCCCGCTCTATACGACACCCCATACCTGACCCGACGGACTACACCCGTATGTCATGGCCCTCTTTTGTAAGAGACCCATGCTTCGATAGAGGTGCACCATTTTGTTTCTGAGGGCTTTTCTTTTTAGGAGCTCCATCATCACACCCGAAACATTATTTCGGGAAAACTGGGAAAAAAAAAAAAATCATATTGCCGAACAAGACCGACGTTCCGACAATTTTGGGTTAAGGAGCCCCGTCATTCAGGAACAAAAAAGCCAAAAAGTGCAACCACGATCGTAGCACGCGTCAAAACACGAACGTTGTTCAAACAGGCATTGACTAGTTTTTAGTAATAGGTTCAGAGCCCCATCAGGCATATATATTTCGCCCATACAGTGCTACCTCTATCGAAGCACGCGGCTATCGTAGTAGGACGGCCCAAGCGGGACATAGGGCGCGTTGGTCTCTCTCATGGCACCCGGGGTCTTTTATTGAGCGCGACGCCCACGCATTACGGACTTGGTTCCGTACGGTGCGTAGTAACGGTGCGCATACGTTTGAGGTGACATATATATATATATATCTTCTTCTCCGAAGTGTATATATATACCGGCTGTGTTATCGCGTTGTCTCGAAAGTATATCCTATGACAATGATGTGTTGCTTCTGCCGCAGCTGGGAGCTGGAGCGCGTGTCTGGAATCAATATTTAGCGCTTTTGTTTCACGGGCCCACGCACTGGTCCCAACTCCTATTCTTACAGAGTTGGCATCAGATCTACTTGAAGCACGACCAATACCAACCCGTGTTATTTACCGGTAATGTCTCATCTTTTTAAAAATATTATCTCATACTTTTGGGTTCTCCCACCAACAACCTCCCAGCGCAGTACCACAAACCACACTCCCAGCGCAGTCCACAAACCACACTCCCAGC
>JAYJME010002202.1:0-14237 GCA_036873775.1 Costaria costata
CTAGGTTGATTGAGCCGCTTCAAAAACACCCCTCAGCCAACCAGAGTGCGTAAATAGCTACCCCAGGAAGATTCACTGTCGCGATGCGACTACTACTCAATATTTTTGCATTGGTTGTGAAAATGTGGTGATGATTGGATCTTCTGCGGAGCATTGCATTCACGCACAACAAGCATATAAGATATAAAGCCCCCGCGACTGCCGCAAAGGCGAGAGCTTGAATGAAGCCCGGCTGCTGTTGTACCGCTGCTGTTGTACTGGCTACCCTGGGTTGCGCGGCTACTTTTGAAATTCGGAGGAAAGTGTGGGTTTCTATCGTCCTGCGCGGCATTCACGGTTTTCCCAAAAGCGAAACCTTTTTCGCCGCTCTTGAGATTGTGAGGTTGATTGTCCTACAGCAGTTCCTACTGCTTGTAGTTTCTGGGACGAGAGCAACCATGACACAGACACAAACACACAGAGAAGCACCGCCCATGGCTGTCACAAAGGGAAGATCTTGAAACGCGACTGCTGTTGTTGTACCGTGGCTGCCTCAAAGTAGAGAGCTTGAAACGCGTTGTGATACAGATATATCATAGCAGCGTGAACAAAAAAGCTGAGCATGCGGGTTTTCATGGTCTTGCGCGGCTCGGCGAGGCGGAACGCAACCCCTTGAAAACGAGCCAGTTCGCGCGACTTTGGGCGCATAGATCACGGCACCACGGAGCTCGACCGGGGACCAAACTTGCGTCGTCGTGTACCGGCAGGCCTCCTGCGTGCCCCGCATCAGGGAAGCGCGAGAAAATACTCTCTGTCGCCTGAGAAAGGCTTGCAAATCTGGAATTAAACCTGCACATATCGGACGGATCATGGTGTATTTAATATTAATAGATCATTTAGATCCTTTGCCTCGTACCGGTTATGAGGTTGCTGTGCAAGATCTGTATACGTAGTACGGGTCCAACCCAGGAAACGTGTGCCAGATAGTGCAGATTGTACGGCTTCTATCCTGTCAACATGAGCTAGATCATCATACAGATCAGGAAAAATGATCTTCCTTGCAAGATCTATAGATCATGATCTGGACCATCAAGTGGAAATCGATAATCTGTTCGACGTGTGCGAATGTGCTACGTGAGCTAGTACATTTAATACATACCAGGTACGTAAACATCACGTGTGATACCAGAGATGCTAAATAATACCAGGGTATCATGCTATCATGCAGCACTCGGGAAGAGACACGAATGGGGGGATGGACGGGCCGGGCGCATCCACGTACCGGTACTAAAGTACTACCAGTACCTGGTGAATTCGAGCTGGACTAGAAAAATACCACATGTCGTAGGTAGGTTTGTTTGGACCGGCGTCAATCCCTACTCTGTGGCGTACGGGGTAGGCGTTAGCCCTTATGGCATGCGTTAAATGGTACCTCAACGTCCTTTAGAGCCGGAAACGGTTTTTGGGGACAAAGTTACATGGAATTAGTGTGGGATACTTTTGGGGGTAGTAAAAGGGTTAACGCCCTTTTCTAAGAGAGGCGTGCCTGACGCGCTGTTTTCGCGTGTTTTCGTGCCTACCTGGTAGTTTGCTTGTGTTTCGTATAGCAACGAAAGGCCCGCCAAAAGGGCCCTGAAAATTACGCCCTTAGTCTGGAACTCCCAAAATCAGGGAGTAAAGGATACCACTATTAATATGTGTTTATAGAGAGTCTGCTGATGCTACAGTAGTACTACCAGAGCTCACAGCCCTCACCGCCAGAGCTATGCTGACATGCAGAGGAGGTTGCTTTCGGTGACACCTCGACACCACCTGCTGAGTGGCACCATACCTCGGCAAAACGGAACTATACGCTAGGCGCTAGCCTTGAGGCATGCCTTAGACAATGCCTGAATGCTCTTTCTGAAAGAGCGTGCGTATCTTGCGTATCTTTCAGAAGGCAACGAAAGGCACGCCAAAAGGGCCTTTCAGCCTTTCAGGCAACTGAAAATAACGCCTTTGGCCTAAAACTCCCAAATTCAGGGAACAGGGAATTAGTGGGCATGTGTTCGGCGAGATAGGCGTATTTACCGCTCGCAGCAAAACTGCTTGTAATTTTGCATGGGATACGCCTTGGAACGCTCGAAAGGTTTTAGGCATGTCTTGAGGCATTTTAAAAGTATTTTTACTTAACTTTTGATCGGCACGTTTAAGGCACGTTTTGGTCTTTCAGGCATTTCCTGATGAATGGTGCCTACGGTAGTAGCTTAATGTTTTTCGCTACTCTGGCCCGTGAAAGATGCATCTAAAATACTCGTAGGCTCATACCATAGACGGCCGACCAAAAATTGTCGTACGTGTTTTTCGGGACACCCACGTGGGTCCCCGTTGTCGCGCATCCAGGACTTAAATATGGTGCTTTTGGACACATGCTACGATAGGGGTGTTGTTCCATGTTTTTTCTAAGATGCCCCACTTGGGGTGGCTCTGTACCTCATACAAAACACAACTTTGAGAAAGATTTTTTGAGCTTAACCCGATGAACCATCCCATGGCCTAGGTACTGTATGCAGGTACACGACGAATTCGATTTGCGGGACAAGAATGGAATCCCGACGATTTTTGGGTTAACCCTTTTACTATTATACCCCAAAAAAAGATCCCACACTATTTCCAAGTAGATTTATCTCCAAAAACCGTTTCCGGCTCTAAAGGGGTTAAAGGAGCTCCGTCGTTCAGAAAATATTCTAGCCAAAAAGTTATAATACTACCTACGAGTATGGTGGTTTTTAGTGTTGTTCGTTTTGCTGTGGCCGTTCGGTGGAAACCCTCGATTTTGGTATATCAGGTCGCATGGGACCAGGGTGCCAAGTGGGCCTTCTGCCCCTACAGGTGGCTAAATATACATATACCCTGGGTCAGTTTGGAGGACTCAGGTCCGCGTGTCGGCGAGAGGGATCAGGGTGCGAAGCGGGAGCAGTTTTTTTTTTTAGTAAATTCGGGGGTGCACAAAAAACGGGCACCCACGTGGGCGGTCTCGAGCATTTTGCGCGGTGCCGGTGGTGGTGCCGAAGATGTGTCGATGGTATTGACAACATCACTCACAGAGGGAGGCACTCTGCTGCTTTGTGCAGCTTGCGTGGATCTGTCCGCGCAGGCACAATGCTTATTGCGTGTGTGCCTGAACAGCGACCTAGAGTCTTTCCAAGCACAACGACCCCACAGCACCAATCAAGCCGGCCTCTGGGTTATAGGGATAGGGATAGGGTTAGGGTTCAGGGTCGGGGTGGTGGCCGCCCGTAGCCAAAGCCGATAATACTCTCACCGCCGGGAAAAAAAAACATGTCGTCATACGCCCAGCAATGCCACACGCTATAGGCTATATTCTAGTGTAGATTTACTTAGCGTTCGTTACACCGATACCACTGAACCAACTTGCAAGCAAGCGCTGTTGGCTGCTGTTTGTCGGCTGCTGACGAACGAACGCATGTGGTATTATAGTTTTTTTTTTTAAATGTATGCACGGTGCACGAACACAGAAGAAGTTCTATGTGTGTGGACCAATGATACGATATATACCCGTACGTCGTAGAATAGAGCTATTGTAGTAACATACTATATAATACAGCAGTAAATACTGTTCATTAATATAACGGATAGAATAAAGCTAAATTCCAGTACCGTCTGCATTCTAGCTCTAAATGTTAAGTTGCATCAGTCCACGCTCATGTATACCTGGTACTGGTGACCCGTGAAAGTCCACGCAGGTGATCCTTTTGCCGAGACGCGTGCATCCTATCACCATGTTTTTTACTCTGTCACATGGTAGCTGATTAATTAACACCAAGTGGTGCTGCTTTTTTTTTCTCTTCCTCTCTCGCAATACAGCAGTGCCACCACTAACGTTTAAGGGGATTCAATACAGTACAGTACTCGTAGTAGTAATCAGGTCCCCTCCCACGGACGCCCAAAAACCTATACATTCCACTATTTTTGCTAACCATAACCATGTTTTGGTCCTCATTACTATCACGGAGGCACCCTAATAAATTGGCCCACGGAGCGCGCATCGGCGATTGTATTCACGAGAAATGACGACGTTAACGCTGGCCGGGTCTGGGTTCGTGTTGACAAGTGGTTGAGGCATTCGAGTAGGCTTTTCCAGAAGATAATATGCTAGATTTACGTTCTTCGGGACAACACAGGGAAGGATGTTTGTCCCCTATTATACCCCGTTTGTGGACCTGTTTAGTAGGGGCCTCCGTGACATACTAGTCCTAGCACTGTTACGGGGGACCGCCTATTAACTATGGTCTCCCGTAGTACTATACTATTAGTAGTATTAGTAGTATTACGGGGGGGTATAGTATTCAAAACCCACGAAGGACCCCAAAAACATACCAGGTGTGCCAATAGACCTATATGCGTCTATTTTTAGGCACCATACATGCTGGTTCAAGCTGAACCCAATAAAAAAAATCAGAGTCAAAAGTCCACGCCGTTTTTTGGAGATAGGTCCTGAAATTTTGCACACGCCTTCTATGAGTCCCTCTTGACCCTTTCACGAACGGTGTGGGTGTGTTTTGTTTTTCTTTTTGCGCCAAATAATTGATTTCGTGGTTGGGTTTGAATTTTCGGGCCTTAACCCTTTTAGAGCCGGAAACGGTTTTTGGGGACAAAACTACCTGGAAATAGTGTGATACGTTTTTGGGTAGTAAAAGGGTTAAGAAACGCCAAATATCTGACGAAAAAAGCGAAAACAAGATAGAACACCGTTCGTGAAAGCGTCGACAGGGGCTCACAGAACACGTGCAAAATTTCAGGGTCTATATATCTCCAAAAAAACGGCGTGAACATTTGGGCTTTTGTGCGGAAAACATGCGTATTTGCGAAGTTGCCTTGTAATTACCTGATTTCAGTATGGATTCAACTTTTTGGCGGAAAAATGGCTTCAATTTGGTCCTACGCAGCTAATTCTTCGACTATTCGCGCGCAACTCTCTACTTGCTACAGACATGCCTGGGAGTGCCTGGACCTGACTACGAGTAGTCGATAAAAAAAAAAAAATGAAAAAAAAAGAGTTTCTTCCTAAGGATACGCCTGACTGCTGCTGTTGCTGGCCTTTTTTAAGGACCATGGTTGGTCGGGAGTCGGTACACATTTTCGCCGCTATGATAGCGCCAGCCCTAGGACCTCAACTGAAGAACAGCTATAAATAAACATGTCACCCTCTTCCGCTGTTCATGGCGGTCAGCATGATGCCAAATATGTGGCGCTCGAGTCGATATTGCAAGCGGCATTCGTGGCTGACAAGATTCAATTTTATAGGGTGTTTTCGCTTGAACCAGCTCGTAGTAGAGAAAATCATTATGAGTACTACTGGTATGAATCACTATTAACAGGTATGTTTCGCCGTAATATTGCTGAAACTGACGGGCAAGGTTGTAGTAAACTTGTGAGGTTTCAGTGTTTCTGCTGTACTGCTGTAGTAGCTCTATATCTCCTGTAAACTTGCACCCACGTTTTTTTATGTATACGTATCTGGTACCTGGTATATATGTACCTGGTATACTTCGTATATATCTGGTATCATCTGATGTATATCGCGCAGGTGATCATTTTCGGCGACGCGTGCATCCTGCACGCCCCCGTGGAGAAGTGGCCCATGTGCGACTGCCTGATCGCGTTTTACTCGACGGGCTTTCCCAGCGACAAGGCCAGCGCTTACGTCAAGCTCAGGCGCCCCTACGCGCTGAACAACCTGGAAATGCAGGATGTTTTGCACGATCGGAGACGGGTGAGCAGCTGGTGCTTAGGATGTTGTAGTTGTAGTAGTGTACCATGTTGTTGTGTGTTGGTGTTGGTTGTTTGTTGTCTGTCTGTTGTTGTTGTTGGTGGTGGTGGTGGTGGTGGTGGTGGTGGTGGTGGTGGTGGTGGCGGTTCTTGTTCTTGTTGCCGTTGTTCTTGTTCTTCTTGTTCTTGTTCTTGTTCTTGTTCTTGTTCTTGTTCTCGCTCTTGTTGTGGTGTTGGTGTCGGTGTTGATGGTGGCGGTTGTGGTGGTGTTAGTGTTAGAGTTGTTGTTATTGGTGTTGGTGTTAGTGGTGTTGGTGTTGGTGCTGGTGTTGGTGCTGGTGCTGGTGCTGGTGATATTGCTGTGGTTATTGATGGTGGCGTCGGCGTTGGTGTTGGTGTTGGTGTTGTTGTCGTTGTCGTTGTTGGTGTTCTTTTCATGTGTTGCTTGCTGTTTTGTTGGTGTTGGGGTTCCGTGTTCGTGGTGGTTGTGGTGGTGAGTGTGGTGTTGGTGTAGGTGTTGTTGTTGTCCTTGTCGTTCTTGTTTTTGTTCTTGCGTTGCTTGTTGTGTTGTTGGTGTTGGCGTTGCTGGTGGTGTTGATGTTGGTGTTTGTGTTTGTGTTTGTGTTTGTGTTGGTGGGGTTGTCAACCATTTTCTGGAATAAGTGGTACCCTCTCTTACAGCCGTATACTCTGTACTCGTATTATCGACCCCCTTATTTCTTACCAGGTATTTCTTATTTCTGCTCGATATGGAGCGCGCCTGCTTTTGCAATCCACGGACTGTGGACATTTTTGTTTTTTTCTCGCACTCCATGGACTGCAAAATGATGATCACGACCACGACCACGTATGGTGAATCCGGCTACAAGGCTGATTTTGGGCCTCCGGATTAATATTTCGGGAGCATCACCGAATTGAGTTGATCTGAAGCATGGGTAGGAAAACCTGTGACAAGGCCGTTCGAATAAGCATATATACACGCGTGGGTTTAAAGTGTAGAGTTCATGGTGGCGATTTGAACATCGCTCCAGAGGGCACTTCACGGGACAATAGTAACGATGTCTCGATAACTACGTCGAGTCCACAGAAAATAAAAACAGATTCGTCAAGCTACTTGCAATCTCTGTGTCGTAGTTTGTGACCACAGAGCGTGTATCTCTCTCTAGGGTGAACAATCGGCACGGACACTGGGTGTGCTGGATGTCGACAAGTAGCAGAACGCCTCATTTAATGTGAAGAACACACGAACACACAAATATATACCAGGTCTATTTTATGTTTCCAACCCCGAACCAGGTGGTGCTGCTACGAAAAAAATCCCGAATTCAATGGTTTTGTGTTTTTGATCCACCTCCACATTGGAACGCGCGTAACATTATATTTTTTGCCCAAATGGCCATAACTTCGTCAGTCCTACATTTTTTCGCCAATATTTTCTATTTTTGTGGTGTCTCTTGACAAAGGCTACCATAGTTGTTCAGGCATCAATTCGAGCCGATCTTCGATCTTCGCTATTTGAGTTTTTCATTACAATTGCCGCACAAAAAAAACAGGGCGAAAACTCAAAATCTGAACAACAGCTTGAATCGAAATAAGGTCTGAACAACTCTGGTGGCAATTGTCAAAAGGGCGTCACAAAAATTGTGCAACATTCTAAATTATTCGAAGAATTGGCGAAGTTGTGGCGGCCTAAAGAAATTCAGCCTTATGGATTACCTGGTAGGCGAGGTATACATCACGACTACGGGGGGATTTAGGAGCCATCCCCGGGTTTTAGGCCTTGCGTTTCGCATTTTCCCGCCGCGTCTGTCCTCTCCAGCACACCAACCAAGTCCCACAAACCAGCGTGCAACGACAGCTGAGCCCTGCAGCGGCGTCTTTCCGAATAACCCTGAACCCTAGGTGAAAATCACGTAAAATCCCGTCGCTGCAACTGTCACAGCCTTAAGAGACGCTCTAACCCCAACGCCCGAAACGCGAGGCCTGAAACCCGTGGACGGCTCCTAATGTCCCCGTAGTCGTGATTTACATCTCGCGTTGGTATTAATAATCGTGATTATCAGCTACCGCAAAACGGCCGATCCGCTCGTATAGAAAGAACTACTACTGTTGTATAGACTTGTGCGGAGTGGACGGTCGCTACAGCTGAGCTCGCTGGACTTGTCGCTATTAATAGCCATCAGGCATGATTCGCGAGCACTGGAGCTTTTCATGTTGCCGATCACTTTTCGGGAATAGCTTGCATCACCTTTTGGGAATATCTCGCATCACCTTTCGGGAATATCTCGCATAGACTACGATATACTCGTAGCTGTCGGTAGAAAGTCGTGATGCAGCAGGATATTTTTTGTAAGTGCCGTCACCTTGTGTGCGTTGCTGGATGCTGCCGATGGCTGGTGGACGGTAGTAGTAGTGGTACGTAGTATTAATAGTTGTTGTTGTTGTTGTTGTTGTTGTTGTTGTTGTTGTTGTTGTTGTTGTCTCACATTAACTCATCGCTAAAATCAAGTCCGTGATCACTCCATAATCCTTCAAGGCCAGCCTGACTTCTCGGGGCACTGCTGAGATTAGCTCTCGTTGTTACTGACCCCGAGAGTGTGGCAACATCATGCAGCCCCACCTCGGTGTGTCTCCACACCCCAAGATCTGAACAAAGAGAGCTACCTGCTGCGGGACTACCATCCCACAAATACCAAGTACTGTATATTATTCAATATTTTGTAGTGATCAACTGCCGACGACGCCAAGGCGAGGCGGTGCCCCTGACATGTTCTCTCGTGTATGGCAGTGGTGTGGAAGGACACACCCAGGTGGCTCGGTACCTCGGGTCTACGTAGTACACGGAACGGAGTGGGGGGACCTCTGGTGACCTCGGAGTTGCATTTATGATGAGGCGGTACTACCTATCATAGGGTGGAAGGAGATATCTAGTATCCCACGCACAATCCCGATTCTCAAAAGTCTGTACGAGTACGGAGCTCACTGTGAGGGCCCTGATCAAGCGTTCCTATGACATAATATCCATCTACTCTACTGGTACTATTCTGTGGCGCACCAGGTACCTCAGACGTCTGAATTGGAAGCAGCGAGGATCTTCATTGCAGCGTGGTCAAGGGGTAAAAATTTGCACTAAACGTCACGCTAACCGCATCGGCCACTGCGTGTTTGGGGGATGATACAAATTGATGTCCGAGTTCAAATTCTAGGAGTCGTCGGCCCGGGCGCTAACATGGTCCTCCCTGTGCTGCTACTTGGCGCTCACGCTGCTCATAAACGGTTGGTAACACCAACGTCATCGTTTGTTAAGGTCGCTATTTTGGGGCCCCAAAAAGGGGTTAATACAATCCTTTTGTTTTTGTTTTTGTTTTTCTTCACGTGGCCTTATAACCCTTACTGTAAAAATGGTTGCTCACTAATTCCAAGTAGTTTTTCGCCAAAAGGCGTGGGTGCACTTCTAAAGGATGGCTTAGTTATAACCCCTTTCGGACCCCCAGAGATAGCGACCAAAAAACAAAAATTTTGAATTTTGGTGTTAAGCAACATTGTACGTACGAGCAGGGTGAGCGCCCAGAGCCCCCAGCTGTAATGGTAGGATCAGACTGCGCTCGTGCCATACGACTCCTATTCTAGAAAAGGAATACCCCGGACACCAAGCTGTACCATCTCCACTTCACGCGGTGGCCGTTCCTGTGATGATCACATTTTACCGTCAACTTTTTCCCTCTGCAGTACCAAGAGGGTTATAATAGCAACGATGAACTTCTTTGGTGTTATCAACATTCTACGAGCAGGGTGAGCGCCCAGAGCCCAGCTGTACGGGTAGGATCAGTTTGCGCTCCTGCCATACGACTTCTATGTCTAGAAAATTAAAACCTCGGGTAGCAAGGTAGCCGTTCCTGTAATGTTAACATTTTACCGCCAATTTTTCCCGCTGAAGTCCCAAGAGCCGGAAACGGTTTTTGGGGACAAAAGTACTCGGAGATAGTGTGGGATACTTTTTGGGGCCGTAAAAGGGTTAAGATAGCCTGGACTGTTTAGATAACGATCAAAGCAACGATGATTTTTTTTGGTGTTATCAACATTCTACGAGCAGGGTGAGCGCCCAGAGCCCAGCTGTACGGGTGGGATCAGTTTGCGCTCGTGCCGTACGACTCCTTGAATTGTGACTCAGAAATCATTTTTTTCCATCCCCCAATCACCCCAATCACGCAGTGGCCATTGCTGTACTATTAATAGGCTTTATTTGTTGTCATCGTGAAGCCCCGCGAGGGTTATAATGTTGTAATACATACAATCCATGCTGCTTGTGTCTTGACGCGCCATTGGTACATGCAATCCGTGCTTGTTTCTTCACGTGGTGCTTTTTTCGTGTGTGCTGCTGCTGCTGTTACTGCTGCCGTTTTTTTTTTTTTTTTTGTCTTGTCTGTTCGTTCCCACAGGAACACGAAAGCCTACTGCTTCGCTGTCACAAAAGGCCAGCCTCAGGAGCGGCAAGGGTGATGGTCATTGGTGTCTTTGATGATATCATGCGCATCATGCCATTCGTATCGTTCGCATCATGCGGGTACCTGAGAGACAGTATTTGCTGCCTGCTGCCGATTGGCTCGCTGTTGATTGGCCACTGCTGATTGGCCATCGCTGACTGGCAACTGTTGATCGGCCAACGTTGATTGGCTACTGTTGATTGGCCGCTGCTGGTTGACCAAGGGTGAGTGGCCACTACTTATTGGCCACTGCTGCTGAATGACCACTGTTGGATTGGGCATTGCTGGTTGGCCACTGCTGATTGACCACTGCTGATTGGCCACTGCTGATTGGTTACTGCTGATTGGCTACTGTTATTTGGCCGCTGCTGATTGACTAAGGTTGACTGGCGCAGTGTTGCTTGGCTACGACATTGTTGATTGGCCACTGCTTGTTGTCCGCTGCTGTTGAGTGACCACTGTTGATTGGCCATTGCTGATTGGCCACTGCTGATTGGCCCTTACTGTTGATTGACCAACGCAGTCCCCCTGTTTTCGAAGGGGGCGGGTGGAAGGATGGAGGTATCATCACGAGAGGCAACTCGAACACAGTACTGTATCTGCTGGCTGGTGTCGTTAGGTAGATAATAGCACTTAGTTTTCAGTGCAGTCTTGGGGTCTTTTGCATAGATATAATAGCGCGGTTTGCTCCTGTTGGCCTATTGGTCAGTTTAAGACGCGAGCAAACCAAATCGCGAGAAAAAGGTTTTGTTACTTCCCCATTTAGGTCTATGTTTCTACTGCTGTTGACTGTTGTGTACTCTGGATGTAACGAGTGTGCGGTTCGATAAGAAGCGGTTACGAAATACGTAACTGACACCATACATAGTATAAAGCCCACGAGTTTTCGGTGTTTAGCATCGACATCATGGAAGAACGGTAGCCCTTTGCCACGCGTAGGGTACGTACGACACTCATATGACATGCGCTGTGCGCACGAACACGCACGCATGGCATCTGCCCGCAGTTTTCCTATCATTGGCCAATTATTTTTCGTTTTTTTTTTTTGTTTTCCCTTCTGTTTGGTAAGAAAACCGCGGTGATCGAAGTACGTAACGTGGAACATCATACCATGGTATAGGCATGCGTATGGCATGTGGCTGAGACAGACGTTGCGGGTACTGATAAAGCTTTTTTTTTTTTTTTTGCTGTTGTGCCAGTTTCAAGACCCCTAAGCTTGCCGGGCTCGACACCATTAATAGTCCAACCGTTATATGGACAATGGGCAATGGGCGCCCTCGAGCGACGCATATCTCACACGGTAGGTGTAATGCAGTAGGCTGTAGCTGCGAGCGACAGCAGCACGGACTTGGGAACTGCTGTACAATACGAAGTATACCGGACCTGTGTGCAAGTATCTAGTGTCTGTTGGATGATGTCTATTAATATGATAGGTAGTCCGTAGCCGCTGCCATCCAGCAGTGGGCAGTAGTTGGTCGGTGGGGGTAGCGAGCTATCATAGATCTACATATTATGGCAGGTTTCTTGTGTCTACGGAGTTGAGGGCGATCGAATGGCGAGAGAGAAAAAAATGAGATACTTGGTGAAACTACGTACAGTCAGTACTCGTAACTATGGTGCCATTACGTAAAACCCCCTTTGGGGCCCCGAAATAGTGAGCGAAACTATTGATTATGGCGTTGGTGTTAATACCCGTCTACGAGCAGCGTGAGCGCCCGACAGCACGGGGAGGATCATGTTGCGCCCGGGATGTATATGACTCCTAGATAACTCGGACACATTTTCGTATCATCCCCCAATCACGCAGTCGGCGCTGCGGCAATCGTCACTTTTTAGAGCCGATTTTCCCCTCTGGAGTCCCAAGAGGGTTCATACAATATATCGCGGAACCTGGTACAGCAGTAGTACGTAACCCCTTGTAAGGGACCCCTTTAGAGCCGGAAACGGTTTTTGGGGACAAAAATACTTGGAAATAGTGTGGGATCATTTTTCCGGTGGTGAAAGGGTTGTTAAGGCTGGTTTTGGAGAGAATAGGCTCTGAAATTCGTCCAAGAGGGGTGTGTGTTATATGCCGTCGTATGACACGTGCTACGATGGAGGTAGCACTTTTTGGCTAAAAATAGTTTCTGAACGGCAGAGCTCCTTAACCCAAAATCGTCGGGATTCCTTTCTTGTCTTGAAAATATAATTATTTGTGCACGTAGGCCATGGGATGGTTCATCCGTGTAAGCTTACAAAAATACTCAAAGTTGGGGTTTGCACGAGGTACACAGCCCCCCAATGGGAACCATAGAAAAAAGGTGCGCCCCAATCGTAGCATGTGTCGTATACGGCACGTACTTCACACCTACTTCCCACGCGTGTGCAGCCTCTCTCACCTTTGTCCAGTCGACACGAAGTCGTTCAGCCCGGGCAGCGCAGCGCGGTCCCCCTGCCCCTCCCCCCCTCCTCCCCTCATAGACATGCCTTCTACCCCGCTCCCTGCGCCTCCAGCTCCTCCACGGCTGTCACACCTATCGCCACCGCCACCGCCACCGCCTCCACTCCCGGCGACCCTCTCTTCTTTCGACGCCTGAGCGAACCTTGCCGGGTCTTTCGGCTCCGACCTCGTAGACGCCACTGCCGCTGCCGCCGGCGGGGCCGGGGCCGCCCTAGTCCCCGCCGCGGAACTCCCCGCCGGTCCTGCGGTGGATTCCGTCTCCGCTCTGCCCACCGAAGCGGACGATTCCGACAAACTTGCCACCGATATCGCGTTAGAAGTCGACGACGGCAGGCCCGCGGACGCCGCAGAAGAAGCAGCGATGCTAGCAGAAGCACTAGCAGCAGCGCTTGAAGAAGCGGTAGTACTTGTAGGTACAACCGCATCCGAGCCAGCGTCCTTGTGCCCTGACGCGCCCGTAGCAGTCGCGGCAGCCGCAGCCGCAGCTGCAGCCGCAGCCTCCTCCGCTGCCGCCTTCTGGGTGGCGATAGCGACAGCGGCGATCCGCGACTCCGCCGGAGAAGACCTGCGGCCGCGGACGCCCAGCCTCGACCGCTCGTGCTCCAGAACTTCCGCGAAGTCACCGGAGACCGAAGCAGCGGCCGCCGCGGCAGCAGCGGCAGCAGCGTCAGCCTGTGCACCGCCCCCACCCCCGCCCCTAACTCCAACCTCACCGTCAAAACCACCTGCAACGCCGCCGGCACAACTTCCTCCTCCTCCCGCTCCGCTGACGAGGAAATTCAGCCGCGACATGTCGGCGGGCGGGGTTTGCGCCATCCTCGCCGGGGTGAACACCGGCTGGGCTCCGGAGAGCGGAGGGAGGGAAGACTGCCTCCTCAGCTCGCGGGAGACCGGGACCGGCGCTGACAGCCCGGGACCGTAGGCGGCCTTGTCGGCGGAAGCAGCCGTCGCCGCCGCCTCGTGCGCCGGAGAGGGCTGGGCCGAAGCAGGCGGGAGCGGCGTCGACGTCTTACGCTGGCCGAACGAGAGGTGAAACTGCCGGGTCATCTTCCCTCGGTCCGCCCCCGCCCCCGCCCCCGTCGCTTCCAGTGCCTGGCGCATGCCACCGCCCGCATCTCCAACGGCGTCAGGCCCGCCGCCGCCAACGCCACTGCCGCCACCGCCGTACGACCCTTGCCCTGCCGGTCCCGTCGCCCAAGCCACCCCGCCGTGACCAGCGTGAGCACAGACTGAGGATGAATAAGAAGCCTGCTGCTGCTGCCCGTGGCTCTGGTGGCTAACTTGGCCGGCCACGGCTCCGGCTCCTCCTCCTCCCCCTCCTTGAGCGTGACCGTAGCCTTGATGCTGCTGCCCTGCGATTCCAACTCCCCCGGCACCAAGCCCCGACATATGACCACTGCCCCCCCCCCCCTCCTCCTCCTCCTCCACCATCACCACCACCACCGCGGCTACCCTGCACACCACCAGAAGCACCACCCCCACCTCCTCCTCCCGCAGTGGACATCACGGAGAACACTTGGGACGGGTGCTGCTGGGCGAAGCCGGGTCGCCCACCCCCACCC
>JAYJME010002203.1:0-14235 GCA_036873775.1 Costaria costata
GCTGACTTGCGGCGAGATGCAGCAGCAGTGACAGCAGCCAAGCCAGTGTCGGTACTCGTACTGCTGTAGGATACTGTTGTGTGGTACCTGGTTGATGTGTGTGTGGGCATGTGTGTGTTTGGTTGTGGTGGGATGAGCGATGCGATGGATCAAACACGTTTTCGACTGAGAAATCCGACTGAAGTTCTCAGTCGAATCGAGGACGTTTTTCGACTAGATATGCCAGTCGGATATCTCAGTCGTTTTTTTCTCAGTCGAAAAGGGCCTTTTTCGGCTGTATAAGAAAGGCGATTTGGGCTTCAGTCGAAAAGGTCCTTTTTCGACTGAAAAAATGGACTGTGTAAGAATGGCCTGGTATCAAAAACAGAACGGATCACATCGGGGGGCGTATAACGATGAGTTACGCTTGGATAACCTCTACAGTTAGTTGTTTATCTAAGCTGTGTGTGAATTCACTTAAGCATGCACCTGCGATGCATGTTGGAATCTGGAGTGACAATCCTTGGAATAGAAGCAAGGCGGCAGTGTGCAGTGGCCACGATACAGTATTTGCTCCATTCTAGCATGCGGGGTCATAAATGACTGTAAAAAGCAGGCATGACGGCAGAACGGGTATACTCGGTACTGAAGACAAAACTCCACATACGAGTATAACGAGGGGAAAAATAATGAAAAAAGAACGACAAAACAAGTCCAAGCCTACGTGAGACAAACTAAACAAGGCCCAACTAGAAACATAACCAAACGTTTGAACATCCTGTTCCCCCGCTTGGCGGCCTGGTCCCATGTCAACCTCAGTATATGTTCGGAGACGAGACCTCCAAACTCCGAAATAACTCTCAACATATATTTAGTCAACGGCAAGACAAACCGAGCACCCTCCACCACGCGATGTTAGTTCATAGCTTCGGAAAATCGTGTTGTTTGTTTCAGATAAGTCCTCCTGACCGTAGACTCGCGTGTTTTGTTTTTCGATCAGCCCCTGCCAATCCATTTACAAAGGGGCTATGCACGGTTTTGGGTTACTACTATCAATGACTATATTTCCCCAGAGATTTCATCGTTTTGTGTTTTGGAATTATCGGTCATTAGGAGATGCCAGAATTCTTCCGCTCGTCTAGTCTTGTTTTCACGTGTTTCAATGGACCGGTTGTTTACGTTTGTATATACCTGGGGTACCTAAAAACACGATGTGACGAGGGACACAAATACCTGCATATCTGTTCCAAGTTGTATGTACGCACAGCAGTAGTAGTCAGTATCCATATCCACGATAGATAGAGCTAATTTTTGCGGGAGTTAGATACAATTTATTCTATTGTGGAAACACACAAGGGAAATCGTTCGAAGCCTTCGTTTTCTCATGACCACGGACTATTTTCCTAGATGTTACCAAGTTGTGGTCACTACAGCTCGACGAAACCTCGCTTGCGCTAAATCTTCGTCGCTTTAAGTTTGACACAACGATTATATTCCCGCCCAGAAAAATGCCACGAACTGACACAATTCTGGCTTTGCGGCCCCGGGTCAGTTTCGGTTAACCCACCTTTTGTTCTGGCGTCGACGGTGTCCCACGTTGTCGACGGTAGTTTAGCGTTTGGTATAATTGTCCAAAAAGGTCCAGTGGTGTCGATCCACTTTAAGTTTAGCAGGTCGTTGATCGGATATGTTTACCCCCCATTATTAGCAGGTGTTTGATCAGTCCGGTTCACCCAAAAAATGCGAAGTTGATCCCAATGTCTTCTCGCCTGCCGTATTTGCATATTTAGCTTCCGGGGAGGAAACGGAGCCCACGCGTTTTTACCTCGGCCTATATTTGGTGCGTCGCTCAAAAGATGGTGTGTGATAATCTCTTCCACGGCCTTCGCGCGTGGTGCAAAAATATAAAATAAGCTAAAACATGTGGGCCAGACCCAACATGTCTCCACATTTTGTTTGCGCCCTAGTACATTCACGTATCCGTTAGGGTTCCAGCACGTTATTTGTGCTAGGTGTTACATGTGTTGTAAACAGTGTAGACATTTTAGTTGGTGTGAACTGTACCTTGCGTGTTGGTTAAATCGGGTAGTGTCAATTTTGGGGAGTTGATTCAACAGGCCGCTTTGGGAAGCGGATTAGAGCAGGCTGGGTGCGTATCACACGTTCTTCGTGTAGGCCGTTGTCTCGGAAAGACTTGGAAGTCGTGACCGGGAAGTCCGCGGGAACTGATCAACCGTGTTTTTTACTGGGCCTTGTATACGAGACACATTCATCACGTTACTTGTACGCTTCGCTCACGGAACGTGTACATGATGCTCTAGGTAGCGGCGATGCGTCTACTCCAATATGCAGTGAGTGCGGCTGCCACGCTCTCGCTGGCCTTCTCCGCCCACGCACGCGTTCAAGGTGAGGCATCCGCGGTTAGTTTACATGTAACCAACGACTGATGATACGGTAAGGGGGGGGGAGCACCCTGTTGTAATATTTGGGATGATTGGGACACTCACCCTTGTCCTCGTCGAGTGCGGACTGGTTGTACGATAGGGGCGGCACCCCACTAATCACTATCACATTTAATCCACTCGGGCGATAGCCTCTTTGTCTCTATCAAGAAGTGGTTTGATTCGTATTGCGGCGCAAGCGAAACAAAACCCCTAGGCTTGTTCAATTTACGTCCGGAAACAATCAGCGTAAAACGTACTAAAGCCTCCTCATACAGGGCAGTCGCTCTTTATCGCTCTTTCGAGTGGCTCTTATCACCTGAAACAGTGAATCTCAAGGTGCTCCCTTCGCCGTGAAACGAGTCTGCGATGTCGAAATACGAGGCCAAAATTGTATTGCAATCTACCTGCGTATACACTAAACATTTGTCATCCTACCTACCCTACCACAAGGTTTGACTGACACCCACCCTTCCCCCGTCTGCCTATCTTCGCGTCTTATCGGCGCCTCGAACTTTGCTGTGCATGCCATCCTAAAGAGTGCTCTTCGAGCTCTGACTGCGCATCGAGATGCTGCGCGACGTCATACGACCCATCCATCTGCGTCTGTAAGTACAGGCCGTGTTGGGAGGATATACAACGTAGGAAGGTGTTACTACAACACCCACCACACCCCTGAAATGAACACCCGGTCGAAATATTTCTGACAACAGAAAGCATGGCTTGGAGCCTTCTTGACAACGGCTTAGAGAATAAATGTTCCAGCTATCGTGATATTGATTAGTTAGGATTTGGCCGGCTAGGAAGCACTTCCGAGGGTGAGATCACGACACGTCCGTAGATCCAACCTAACTCCTAACCCTAACCTTAACCCTAACCTCAACCCTGACCGCAGGTAGAACACGAAATGCGGCTGCGCCACGTTCGTTTTTGTTTGTATATTTCCGATGTGCGAATGGTGATTCGCCGCAGAACACACATACTTAGTCAAAATTAGCAGGATATGTCTGTCTAAAGTAGTTGTCAGGACTACTGGTGGTTTGACTACACGCTGAGCCATGCGTCACTTGTATTCCACCTCTCCGACATATATATTCCAAGCTGTCGGCGGTACAGCAGAACGTTACTATTCATATAATACTAGGGTTTAAAATGGACCGCGCCGCCCCAAAGGTGGAGAGGCCACAATTTATATACAGTATGAAGCCTGAACGAGACACGACAAACACGAAGTATGGGGACAGGATCTAGGTCGACACGCAGCCCGCCAACAAACGAAGTTGGCTATGAGGCGATAGGGTAAGGCAATGTCATAGATCCAGGATGTAAGGAAAACATGGGAAATGGAATCACGCGAAGAGGATAACGCGAAAGAAACGAAGCGTTTGACGAGGGAAACCGAAAAGGTGAGTGAGTATGCAAAAGTAGTGTATAAAGAAGACGGGTTGCTTCGAGCAGAGGAAGGAAGTACATGATGGCAAGCTGCGCGTAGTAGCATTGAAACAAGAAACAAAATTATGAGCAGAAGACATTCAGCTAAACGAAGATAGCTGCATTGAAGACGACGGCAAATAAATGAGAGAGGAAAGTTGTGAAGAGAGGGAATATTGGATATTTACCGGACGAACGGGGTTAAAAAAAAAGCGCGAGCAAAGCGGTAAACACAGACGACTTGCACGTACAGGGGGTGACATAGTATGATGAAAGTGTAATATAACCCTCACGGAATGTGTGATCTGACCTCACTACGCGGGATTCCTGGGGGTCTCTAAATTCCCGAAAGTGCGGGAGGAGTTAAAGCCGCCGATCGTGAGAGACGCCACGGCAGGAACATGGTCTGGTTGGTGCCAGGACAGAGCGCGGGGGCAGAAGCTTATTGGATACATCATAGCAGATGATTGAACTCCCCAGATATAGCGCACTAACTAATCAGAGGTGTACACGCTGACGCAGGGGCCTTCCAGTCGTAGGAAGTTGCAGAAATAGGGAAGCCACAAAATGAGGCAACAAATATTCCCCAATCGAGCCATAGCACTCCAAACACGGACACGCACCCCCCCTCCGAAGCAACGACACCACGCGAAGTCGAACACGCTCCTAAAGGTGTGAGTGAAAGGGCAGTGGGCCTCCGACAACACGCGTAATAATCCAATAAAGTCACTTTCCGTAGTTACGGTATCTCGAAGTAGCGAGCCAACAACACATAAAAAACTCGCAAAAGCGCTAAGGTAGAAAATGACGCGTAGTAATGGGGATATCACTAAATAATAACGGGCATGCCAGAACGCCTGAAACAGATAGATGTATGGTGGACCCGTTAATGAAAGGCACCGACATACCCGCAAAAAAGTGAGTAAAAGAGGATTACGTACGCTACATATCATACAATACAACGCGCTCTCGTACTCGGTCTGTCTTGTAGGGCTGCAGTGTAGCTGGTTCTAATCTGTTCTACTACTACTGCTGGTGCTGATGTAACAGCTGCTGCTGCTCCACTGCCTTTCATAGCCCATGTTGATCCGTCCTGACTTCCTCATATTTGATCTGCTGTGTATCATATGGAGCGCTATTGCTGATGTTTTTTTGGGGTAGAATTGACCTTGTAGTACCTATTACGAGATGGTCCTTTTGCTGCCGCCCTCCTGCTGTAATACAGTACAACAGTAGTAGGACTGCTATTAATAGTGGTGGAAGCTGCTACTGCTGTACGTACTGTGCTGTTTTCTGTCAGGTTACACATCAGCCCATAGCCACTCAGTACTAAAAACATGATGTTTGTCCAAGAAAGAGCTCAACTTTTGAAGTATTAATAGAAGATCCAATTTTTATCGTATGCACCACAACTTACTCGTAGTACGGAGCGCGTATCATATTGGTACGCATTTGATACAATACTCTGGACAACCATGAACACAAGAAATGATGGAGAAACACACATACCAGGTACGTATGCTGTTTATACCACTCAGCAGCACCGCAGCAAGCAGCAGCAAGCAGAAGCTTAGGAGATAATAGCCGAAGTACGCTGCAGGGTAACTGTCACAAAGCGAAGACCGCGAGAAGGTCTGCTTCACACAGCAGTATTGTCGTGTGCAGCGATGCTTGAATGCTGTGCTTTGGAAAGTCTCTAGGTTGATTCAGCCGGAGGAATCAGGTCATGACATGCATAAACAAATACGTATTTCGTAGATAATATCACATATGGGGTACGCCATTCTCTCGACAGCAAGAAAATTGCGTAATTTATTATTTTGGAACTCTTCCTTTTCTGATAATCATACCAGAAGAGACGTCATCATCGATTGTTTCTGCCGCAGGGCAATTTTTCCCAACTCAATTCACAGGTTGAGAGAACAACAACAAGAAACGGCCTTCATGACAGCAGCTCCAACTCCGCTGTACCCTAACCCCGACCCATTGTTCTGCATCATCAACTCAACAATAAAAACAACAACTAAATACAACTACGACGGCGGACTGCTGCTTCGTATCAAGTCAACACGAAGAGGCTGCAAAGTCCCCACGCTGCAACTTTACTGCACACATTTATATATGGAACACGTCCTCTAAGAAAATATGAAGACCATGGCAACATGTTCGTAGGTCGTGCATGCTGCTGCTGTTGCTGCGGGGTAACTGCCACAAAGACATGAAAGCAAACATAACTCCCATGTATTTTGGTACAAATAACTTCGTATTATAGTGTCACTATCATGTACTTGGTAGGTGTTGGAGACCCGATAGTTAAAACGACTGCGGCTGGCTGTATAATATTTGTCTCGTACAGCATTTGTATCGTTTGGCTCTTGGCAACTGGCTGTTAAAGTCTACACATCAGTAGTGGCTTCGTACTCGTTTTGCCTCTTTGGAAGCATATCCGAAAATAAAAACAGACGAAAGTCATTGTACGCTTTAGGTATGATGCTCGTATATTTGTATCCACTTTCGTGACGACGAGGTACAACTTAGGGTCTATTGAGATACTCGCAAGTAAGAACGTTATCTCTCTTTAAGAAAACGACATTCGCTGGCTACTTCATTATTTCTCATACATCAGAAATGGAATATTGACAAACCGATGCACCACGCAGCGGAGAGGCCCCGATATATCACAGAAAGACATGCGCGACCTTCGTCGATACAGACCTTCGTTTATCTAAACAAGCGCATTGACAGTGGACGGTGATACAGTTACGCCTATACCGTAGACCCTGTAGCTTGCGGTGCTCTACATATTTCCTCGCACGTGGTGTTTTGTTTCATACTCGGTTCAAGACAAATACCGTTTAAAGAAACGGTCGACACTCTAGCTATAACAGTATAGTATGATCGTCAGGAATTCAACAGTTTCTTCAGTGGGTTTTGATTTGGGCCTGACCGAATGTTTATCTATTTTCTTTGGCGGGGATATTGGGATTTTAGTTCATTTGCGTTGCAAAAAAATTGAACGTACGCGGAACAGACCAACAACAGCAGGAGTGGGACAGCACATCAGCAACAGTGAGGATCAACAGCATCAATGTAGCGGGACAGCAGCAGCCTCGTATATTTTTGTACAGTAGAAGCAGGCGAGCACAACCTTACACTACAACAGCTGTTCGGCAAAGGAACACGTGTGATACATACGAGTAGCGGATGGGTGACTAACGATTTGCGGAAAGTGAGGGGGTTTGGAACTCTTCCTGAGACGTTTCCCTTCCGGGTTCACCGCCACACTAACTTCAAACTAAGTAGACGCACACTACTTTGAACATACATCGTCCCCACACTAAATTCAAGACAAAATATTAACACCATATCCTAGATATAAGTCATACACGAATTTCACGATGTACATTATTGTAAAAAAACGGGGAAAAAAATACGTACAAAAAACATACCATCTTTCCGAAACTCGAGTGAGAACCGAAAAGCAATCAAAACCAAGCGAGGTAGCCGTTGGCAAAATAAAACCAATATACATATACGCCCACGTTAATTCCTCGCCCGGGATAGACCCTAATAATATAATAAAAAACCTACATTAACTGCAAGCTAGAAGTCCCAACCCTAAATCCAATATAAAGAACTCCCCAAAGATCCAAGATGAAAATGGAACACTATTTTCAAGACATGTCTTTTAATTATATAAGGACAAATAACAATCGGAAACATGTATATATATACTCCTATATATATTTATATTTTAAATCCGGGTCGAAAACAAAAAACAAACAGAACTGAGCGAAATAGCCGCTCACGCACTACATAAAATATGAATATCCAGAAAAAAACTTTCCTGCTCGGTGTCACTATCACATACCTGGTATACTTCTCGACGCTAACATTAATCTATTAAAATACACATACTTCAAGCTCAATATTTCCGAACTCATTTCCAGCCAAAAGATCCACACTAACTTGAACCTAAACAAATCCGGATAAAACCATCGGAAAAAACAAGAACATAGATTAATGAAACTCGGTTCAGAATTTAAAAGCGGTCAATACTCAGCGAGATAGCGATTACAATAAAAAATTCAAGACAACACTATTTGCCCAGAAACGCGTCTTTGGCCCCTCGGGGTTGTTTTTTATGTCCATTTTTCGGGTTTCTATGTTTCAGGTGAGCCGTGGAGTTTGTATTATGGGTTTTGTTTTCCATCCTGTTGTATGCTTCACCCCAGGAATACCAGGCACGCAGTTGTAGTATACACACCAGGAGCAGAAGACCGTAAAGCGGTGCATACAACAGTACGTACGCAGGAACATACTTGCTACAGCAGTACTGTGTATGGGTGCGTGGTTGGCACCTATCTTATCGATATTTGGCCGGAAAGGCTCACGTTTGGCCTACTGTTGCCGCTGTTGCTCTGTCACATGCAGCATTTGTTTGTGCCCAATCTCCAACCCTTTTCACAGGAAGTGTGTGTCCTTCTCAAGTTTCAGTTCAAGCATAGAACCTCCCACATCCTTATCTTCTTCCAAACTCCCTGTTTCTTAATGCTGTCGCCAACTACTGTTGTACATACTGATCCCTGTATACGTAGGCCAGAAACAGACTCGATACGATACATTGTTTCAACGCGGATTTCCACCGAGTTGATTTCAGTAGCCTAGGTACTTCGTGTTTTTTCTTTCTATTTGTGTTGTTGTGCATTTGTGATCCATAGGTTTCACACCAGGCCTTACCCAGAATGTTGACATGTGTTGTTGCTGTTTGCCGCGCACTGTCTGATGAGCGTCGCCTTATTAAGTTCCACACATTTTCCGGCCGAAAATTAGCTGGTTCCATCCCAAGCCGGCTCGTAGTGTGCGGTATTGGACAAGTGTATGCCTAGCCGCCTCTGTGCCGACCACCACCTATTCGATATGTTTTCCCACTGATATGGTGGTGAATATAATTCATTCTGACGACCTGCTGTTTCCATAACTGTGACCGATCTGCCGTCGGGGGGAAGAGGTATAGTATACTGCGTAGTATTATGTACCTGGTGTGTATACATTACCTCTATTGTGGAGATAATCTGGCCGGGCTATCAACCCTCCTGGTCGTGTAGGGAGGGACTACGGGGCTAGCGTATGATCTGCACAAACAACTATTTAGCTCGTCTCGAATGCGTGTGCGTATGGTTCTTGCGATCCATTACTCTGCCTAGGTCATCATATCCATACACGAAGTATTTACGTACACACGAAATGCTTGTTGTGTTGGTTCAGAGTAGAAGTATATCCTAAGTGACGCCGACACGCCTCACAAAACTGTTTGAGGGCAGACGACCACGGCAGACAAGAGTACTCAAAGGAACATGACTTTTCATGAACGGTGATTGACGCGTGCTACGATAGGAGCAGCACGTTTTGACCACGGTACTTCTTATGCACACGGGGCTGCTGAACTTTGCACCTACCAAATAAACCTTTGCAATCAGTTATAATGTTACATTGTAGTATCCGTTCATACCTACAATATGTAAGGTTGATTGTTTATCGGATCACGGAGTACGCAAATTGTCAACGGCGGGTCTGTGGTGAACTTAAGAACTCCTCAAGTGGGGATTCGAATAAACAATGTTTGCACCCTTCCCGCAGCGTGCGTTAATGGTAAATTGATATGACACGATCACTCTCCATTCACGATACACGAGAGTGGCAAGCTACAGACCGAATTTACTGTCGGAGGCAATACACCAATTTTGACCTATGGAAACTGACACCAGTTCGGGATGCTTTGGCCAACAAAACAAACCCATTGGCGTGAAAACGCGTGGCAAGTACCTGGTATACATTTCTTCCGTTTTCTATATGCAACGGCACATTATCAGCCCCAAACGCGCCTACCATATTATCAATTCGGACTCCTCTCGTCGTTGTCAACGATGTTAATCATATTATCAAAGTATGTTTGGAGAGCACCTCAGGCTATGGGCTCAAACGGTGTATGTAGTCAGATAGGGCCGGGTTGTGGCGCCTGTTTACCACGCCTGGAACTACGACAGCACCGTATGGCGAGAACTTTACATCGCCGCCCAGTGGAGTATCCAGCGTCGAGCATTTTCAAAACCCAATGCATTTTGAGCCCATGCTAACACTCTGTTTTCGTTTCGGTCTTTTTTGGCAGCTAAAAATACACAAACTGCCTTAATGCCGTGCTCTACCGAAGACGGCTGTGACTGCTATAGAAGGAGGTGCAAAGACGGCTACTGCAAAGGTAAGGCACTGTACGAACCGGTTCCTGCATCGCTTTAGTTGTCGTGGTTGGACGCATCGCAGCCATTCCACACTGGGAGGGGGGGAACTTTGGCTCCAACACGTTCTACCCGAAACTAGGTTCACCAGCAGAGAGACTACTCAACAAATATCCAGTGCCTAGTGAATATGGCGGTTTTTGACATAGTTTTGAGTGGTTTACTGTTTCAACGTCGGTGTACGGATGAGCTATATAGCTCCTTACGTCATGAAGCTGGAAGAAACTTTGTGTCCAAATTACAGTTGCACGAGAAGCGGTATTCACACGGGGGTTTGTGTGCTTCACCTGGTAGCCGCTCGCACAGAGTTTACATACGACGAAGTTATGTACGCTTAAATAGCAGCACGTCATAGCACCGTAGTCTGTGAGGGCAAATCGTTCTTCGTCGTGTTTCGCTGCGTCGCCCACAAGTCTAAACGGATCACCCAGATATTCATCAAAATCGCCTAATCCGGCAAATAGTTGTTATGAAAGACCGTTACGAAGAGCAACATGACCAATGGCTTACCAAATCATTGACGCGTGCTCTACGATGGGGTACCACACGTTTCGGCCAAATCGAGTTTGAACACTGACGGTTTTGCTCGGCAAACGGACGGCGCAGCCACCACTTGTGTTAGTCTATCTTACGATACATACCTCGGCCAAGGTGCTGCGTTCGGGTTGCATACACGTTCAAGTTGTCTCAAGAGTCTGGTATTTATCGACGTACGAAGTATAGAGTTTTTCAGGTGAGGATCCTCAGCAAGTATAGGAGGTTCTGCCCTCTATCGTAGCCCGGCTTGATTGTCATTAGGACGAAGTGTGTACCATGGCCTGCCGGCATAGTCATCGCCCGGCTACTCGCTCCTGGAGGAACGTTCATGACGGACACTGCCTTATACAACACTAACATATATATATATATATATATATATATATATATGTATACCTGGTATATATATCGTACGCACAATACCCTACGCCGCCACTGTTCTGCAGTTGCTCTACGTATTTCCAACATATGTCTTGAACGTGGTATAGACGCTGTGACTAGCCTTGGAGATACATCCGTACAATTACACAATAGGGTATTACTGCTGACAGTACTCTAGAGTTGGCTCCCGTGATCTGAGTATTCACCGACAACCCGTTGCACTCGGTTATGTTATCCGGAGGGACCGTACTGGTGTATCCATGTCTATCCATTCATTTTGCTTTTTCTGCCTGCGTAATTACGTGTGGTTCTACGGAAGATGGAAGCGCCTGAATTATCCCACACGTTGTCTGCAACAGGATGTAAAAAGGACAAGCACTGCCCGGGCGACACATTGTGTTGCCCGAACGGAGCTTGTGTCGACGACCTCCAGCTCTGTGGTGAGGTGTTGTTTGGATTGACGCGGCTGATGGCGGTAAATAGTCTATGGACGGACTCCGACGGCAACACGTCTCGAATCCAAGCATTACAGGCGGTTTGTAGGACCCATTTACGCACTGCTGACTCGAACCCGTGGTTTGTTTTACTGCTGTTTTAAACGGACCCCGTTAGTCTCGGAACATATCGTCTGCGGTATGCGCAGCCTGGATATCACGCGATTACCGGTATTTATTGGGTGAATACCGTTTCCACCAGGTCTGCAATGGGCATTTTAATACCGAAACACCGACACCTGTAATTGAGAGATGGAGAGGTTTTTCCACACACGCTTCAGATGTATCGCCGTTTCAAGGTTGGCAGTAATTCAGATACTCGGCGCTCTATACGTCCTACTTGGCACGTGTTCCTTGTTTTACAAAGCAGGCAAAAACTGTCAAGGTCGAACCATTATGTCCGATTCGTTTCAGGTTAGGCCAAACAGCAGGCAGCAGCAATCAGGCTCCGGCCGTACGAGGGCGTATGCCCTCCTTTCCGATTGCCAGGTCGTTTACCAGGAACAGCTACCTACGGAATATACCGGATGACGGAGGCTTCTACGATAATACCGGCCTCCGCTGTCACCGTCAAAAAGTGCTTTTGGTGTTACTAGATCGTAATCTCGGAACAATGTCGCAAACCCATGCAGTAGATTCATCAGTGCCACTATTCGAAGCTCGTACAAGGTGATCGCGCCACATGATATATATACTAAATTGGTCAAATATATCTATTCATCTGGCATTGGCGTAGCCCGCATTGCCTGGTATGGGATGGATACTTACTTCAGGTCCTGACGTTTCTCGCGCCAGGATGCAAACAAACATGCCGTCACGCTGACTGCATTATATATGTCTACGACCGTTCTAGATTGGCATGTATGGCTGTACAATAGTCTACCAATTCCTGAACTATGAACGTAAGTTACTACCTTCTAATCGAGTGTGTGTACGTGTCCTCAGTCATTCCCTGGATGCTCCCACTCACCGTCTGTGACAGAATGCGAGAAAGACAAGCACTGCGGCGGCACCCTATGCTGCTGCCCGAACGGAACATGCGTTGAACACCTCGACCTCTGTGGTGAGGCGTCGGTTGTGGATTCACGGTGGTGGTGGCGATCACCATGGCTATTGGGGCGATGGTGTGAAATCGCGGTCCGGCACAGAAGCCAGTGACGGTCAACTCCGGAAAATGACGGGCTTGAAACGATTGATGTACGCAATGCTGATCTGTCAACTCCAGTGCTTTACAACCTTGTTGCGTAGATAACCTCGTTCCTTCTCAAACAAGAAACCCTGAGGACGTTGCAGGTCTAGAACCCAGACCTTTCATTGTACATTCTGAACAAACCCCGTTCCGGTGTCGCAAGGGGCAAACCCATTTTGACGCCCAGCAACTTCCCTAGATCATACCTGGTATTGATTTTCCTAGCGCATGTCTCGTTCGTCTTAACGTTGGCGACAACTCCCTCGGCTGTTCGACCTTTCGTCTGCAACAGGATGCGACGACCACAACGACTGCTTTGAGGGACAATCATGCTGCCCGAACGGAACTTGTGTCGATGACCTCGACCTCTGTGGTGAGGAACTGGTTGTGGATTCAAGGTGGTGGTGCCGGGGGTGATGGGGTTTCGGGCGATGGTGGTCCGACACAGAAGCCAGTGATGGTCAACTATAAAGATATACGGACAATGACGCGTGTAAAACGATTAGTATACGCACTGCTGAACGTTTTTCTTGCGTGCTACTAGTTGAAAATATTGTGTAGATAACCTCGTTCCTTGTCAAACAGCTAACCCTGGGGACCTTCCTGGTTTAGAACACAGACCGTGCATTGTATATTCTGAGGAAACACCGTGTCGAGGTCGCAAGGGGAAAACTCTTTAGGACGACTAACACCTTGCCAAGATCATTTTTATTCTCCTAGCGCATCTCTTGTTTGCCTTAACGTCAGCTGCATTTTCCTCAGCTGTTCCTCCCCTCGCCTACTACAGCATGCGATGACCACGATGAGTGCTTTGAAGGACAATCATGCTGCCCGAACGGAACTTGTGTCGATGACCACGACCTCTGTGGTGAGAAATCGGTTGTGGATTCACGGTGGCGGTGTCGGGGTTGATGGTGATTGGGGCGATGGTGTTGAAACGTCGTCCGGCACAGAAGCCAGTAATGGTCAACCCCACATATATGTACTGACATTGATGCGTGTGAAACGATTGCACTAAGCACTGCTGATCTTGCTTCTTCAGTTTACGTAGTTGAACCTATTGTGTAGATATCCTCGTTCCTTCTCAAACATGAAACCCTGGGGACGTTGCACGTCTAGATCCCAGACCCATCATTGTTTATTCTGAGCAAACGCCGTCCCGAAGTCGGAGGGGGCAAACTCGTTTTAACGCCTACCACCTTTCAAAGATTGTTTCGATTTTCCAAGCGAATCTCTTGTTTTCCTTAACGTTGGCGAGAACTCCCTCGGCTGTTCCACCCCTCGTCTACGATAGCATGCGATGACCACAAAGACTGCCTTGAAGGACAAGCATGCTGCCCGAACGGAACTTGTGCCGATGACCTCGACCTCTGTGGTGAGCACTGTGTTGGGATCACTACTGTGGAGCTTGTAACACTATTACGCATTATCTTTTTTCTGACCGCTCGGCATTTTCAGAACTTTCCTCTCGGTCTCTCAGAGACCAC
>JAYJME010002204.1:0-14235 GCA_036873775.1 Costaria costata
GTACCCCAGACGGTTGGGTGGATCTCACTGAGTGCCACCGCGATAGCGTTATTTGGGATTCGTGATTCCGTCAACCTCGCAGCGTATTTCATGTGCAGGGAGTGTTACAGCACTCCCTGCACGGCTGGCACCCGAGCTACCGGATGCTAGCGACAACAGTGTAGCACGAGGCCGGGACAATATCCCGGACTATCCATGACCGCAACGAAAAGCCATATTGACCTGAGCCGATTCCGTGGTGTCGACGTGTTCGGAGTCCCGTTTTTGCACATCGGCGGCGTAATCATACACGAGTACACGCCGCCATCAGCCAGGGTGCTAGCGGATGGTGGCCCCGGAAACTACCGAGGCCACTACGGTCTCAATAAGGTCTACACGGTTGGCATTGAGTGCACGCCGTCCGGCCGATGTGCGGCCAGGACAAAGCGTTGGGAAGACGGTGTTCCCAAGGTGGTGGCCATTGGCCACCCCAAGCAAAAGGATATCACCATCGATGCTGCCTGTGAGCGTATTGTGCCGGTCGATCGTGCGTACACCGAGCACGACCATAAGGCCATGTACTGCCGCCGCACTGCGGCAGCTTGGAAGCGCATTGCAAAAATCATCCGCGCGATGCCCGGCGATACAGAGGCCCGTCGCCACGCCGGTATCACCGAATTATCAGGCTCCATGGGCCATTGGCAGGACTCCCCATCTTGGGAGGCCGATGCCGTTGAGGTGTCACCCGGTCTATTTTGTACCGTCTCTGTTCCGTCGATTGGCTCTATCGGATCGCTCGCAATGTCGGACAATACACCTCCTGGCCGTAAGCCAGCGATCTACCAGCGTGGCGACGAGAAACGCGGCGACACACGCTTGCGTGCTGCCACCGAATCGGAATTCTCGTTCGCTCGTGCCGCAGTGGACCGCTACCTGTCGCTGGCAGCGGCTGCCGCTGCCAGCGAGGAGATGGCTTTCGGAAAGCTCACATCGTCCGCAACTGACGATGTCGCGTCGAATTGGGATCAACTCTGGGAGTATTGGGCGACGGTTGCTCATTACGGGTCGCCAGACGGGGTGTTCGGGTATGTCCACTGCCCTGAGCGGGCAGAGATCGTTCAGGACTTCCCAGCCGAATTTATGCCGCGTTAATCACTCCACCACTTTCGCCCGGCGAACCGGGCTTATTCTTTCACACTCGCCCCGGTAACGTCGTGGTTTACTTTTAGGTAAGATATGAAACAAGTCAACATATCATATAATGACGCTGGACGATTGGTGCCGCTAGCTCAATGCGTCTGGAAATCCGGTCGATTGATGGACACGGGTGGCATCCACGCCGATATCGTCGCATGGGTATCGCGAGGCTGTACCATGCGTTCCAATTGGGGCAGATACTACCTCAACGGAGTACGCTACGAATACGACTACGATAATGGTTCAGAAGCGCGGGCGCGGCTGCTACTGAAGCTCCCCATTAAGGGGAATCTCGACCCAAACCAGATACGCCGAGCGTACAACCAAGCCATGACGCGGCTTGATATCAAACTCGCTGAACGGTTAGGAGATGAGTTCGTGCAGCTTTGCGTGCATATCCGCAGTGATGTACAGGAAACGGCCAACGAGCTTGCGGCTATGCACGGATTCACGCTCGCAGAGCCGGTGCGTGTAGTCGCTCCGCGAGAAAACGCCGACCTGGACGCTATTTTTTCTGGGTAAGTATCTCGAATTTATTAACTGTCCCATTTGGGCATTTTTGCCCGCGACGGTACGCTACTTGCACTGTGCAGTTCTTTTCTCGTGCAGGATGCCACCATGTTTCACCCCTATCCAACCGCCGTCGAGCGGGCGATGCAACACACTTACACCTCACTCAACGAACGACATCGTCGCCTCTACGCCGCCGTCGAAGCTCTCAAACTCGGACACGGTGGCATCACCTACATCGCCACGCTCTTCGAGTGCCATCGCAAAACCATCCAACGCGGTTTGCTCGAACTGCGAATCGCCAAGCCACCCTTGCCTGACCATCGGGCGAGGAAAAAAGGGGCGGCCGACAATCGTCTCTCTCCCTCTTCCCCGGTCTCGATGATGCCTTCCTCAAAGTCGTCGATCCAAACACCGCGGGCGATCCCGACCGCCAAGGCGTTCTCTGGACCAACCTGTCCCGGCCGCAAATCGCCAACGAACTGCTGCGATTCGGCTTTCGCGTCAGCGTCACCGTCGTCTCGCAACTCCTGAAACGACACCGTCTGGGCCGACGAAAAGCCTGCAAAGTCATGTCGCTCGGACATCACGCGAGCCGCAATCGACAGTTCGAGATCATCGCTCAGCACCGTGAAGCCTTTCAGAACTCGCCCGATCCGATCATCAGCATGGACAGCAAACACAAAGAATTCCTGGGGCTGTTGTTCCGTATTGGACGTTTGTATACAACGCACGCCCAGAAAGCTCTCGACCACGATTTCCCCAGCTCCGCCATCGGTGTCCTCTATCCGCACGGGTTCTACGACCTCAAACGCAACCTCGGCCATCTCAACGTGGGACTTAGTCACGACACCAGTCGATTCGCCTGCGACAGCCTGGCGTATTGGTGGGAAACGCACGGACACCCGGCTTATCCCAAGGCCCGTCGCCTACTGCTGTTGTGCGATGGGGGCGGGAGCAACGCGAGCAATCGTTACGTGTTCAAGTACCATTTGGAACTCTTGGCGAACCGCCTCGGTCTGGAAATCCGCGTGTCGCACTATCCGCCGTATTGCTCGAAGTACAACCCGATTGAGCATCGTTTTTTTCCGCATGTCACACGAGCCTGTCAGGGACTGTTGCTGAGTTCATTGGAGGTAGCGGTCGCGGCTTTGTTGAAGACCTCCACGAAAAAGGGCCTGAAAACGACGGTGCATGTGTTGGCCGGCGACTACCCATTGAAGGAAGGCTACCCGGAGGGATACCCTGACACGATGACAATCCGATTCGACGAAGAACTGCCCGCATGGAACTATCGTGCCATTCCGCACGATTCCGACCAAATGGGACAGTTAATAAATTCGTGATCCTAACAATCATCCACCACAATCGCCCCGCACTATGCGGGGTTCTTTCATTTCCACTTCTGCCACGTTGCGTTAGGCGATCGGTTCACGCTGTTTGCGATATCTGGTGAAGTGGTAGGTATCTCACTCTACAATCAGGGACACAACGCACAACTCACGATCGAATGCGATAACGACACAATTACCCGGCAAGCCTCTAACCAATAATACCAATGTTGGCTATGCTGATTTGGCCGTGTGCAATCATTCATGCTTGATCGATCAAGTATATTCAGTTGTCAAGTATTACTTGACAACTCACTTTCCGCCGCGAATCCGATCAGTGATTAGGATGTATGACTAGCTCGCCACGCTGTCCCGAATCTGCCATAGCATATCCTCCAATTGCCCCACATCATCGGCCAAGATCATATCAATAGGCCGACGATTCTAGAATGACTCATTGTGTGTGGATAGCCATTTCTGGATAGACTGAGGCTGAATTAATTCCGCCAGATTCTCTACCCACACAACTATTCGCGGATCAGTCCAGTAGATCATGATTTACTCGGCTTCTTGGTTTGTGGTGTATTACCCCATCGCGTATCGGCAGCTTTCTTGGCAATGGATTCGCGCTTGCCCGCTGGCAGTTTCTTAGCCCGTGCGGGACCGCCTTCCTTTCCCCCAAGTTTACCTAGTTCCACGGCAGCTTTCATCTTCTTCTTGCCGTTGTTGTCCGTCAACTTTTCGGGTTTCATAGCTTTCCTTTATGTGAATGATGCTTGAGCGTTCAAGTATTAACGGTACTCAGGGTGCGGATAGTCCGCACTTAGTCATTTTTAATTCTGGCCATCCAGAAAAAACACGACCGCAATAACATACGCTATCACGGTCCTTGCCACGGATTTTGTTCACCTTGACGACGCGAATCATTTTCCACCCTTAACATCCACGGATTTGAACAATGGCATACCGTCGTTGCCTGTCGGAATATAGATGGTAGCGTTGTTGTGTTTAGCAGACTCTTTCAACGCTTCAATCCACAAGTAACGCAGGTAGTTGTCATCTAAGTCCTTCTTGATAATCAATTGTGCTTCAGCAATACCTTTAGCTTCAACCGCCTTGGCCTGTGCTTCAAGTTCCTTGCGTTTCAATTGTCCTTCCGCTTCCGGTTCCGCTTGACGAGCGTTTGCCTTGGCTTGCAATTCTTGTTGTTTGAAGATGTATTGCGTACGAATTGCGTCTTGCTCTGCACTCACCTTGGCATTGATACGATCTTGAACCGATGTGGGCAAAACCGGGTCTTGCAGCATCACTTGTTCAACTACGAAGTAGCCATTACTCGACAACTCTTTCGTTACCTTGTCAAAGATCATCGACTCAACTTTGCTTCGTGCGTCCGTGTAGAGTGATTCAGCTTCAAACTCAGCAGTCGCATCTCGCACGCTATTACGGAACACTGGATCAAGTAACTTCTCTTCGTAGGTCGGTCCAACTTCACGCATCAATTGAGGTACTTTAGTAGGCTATAAGCGATAAATCATAATCGCCTTCACGCCAACAGATAACCCACTCTTGGTAGGGACGGTTGCTTGTTCCTCGTTGCGTTGCTTCTGAATAGAAACGCGAGCAACCGACTTGAAAGGATTGACAATGTGCGGACCAGATTCAAGTGTCTGATCTTCCAACTTTCCGAACCATGAAATTACGCCAACTTCACCTTGCCCGATAGTCTTGAAGCAGAAAAGATAACCTAGAAGTAGTAAAACCACTCCGATTACCAATACCACCAAACCGATAAACACAACATTTTGCTTGTCGTTCATAAACAAACTCCTATGGTGTAATTGCCAAATACACCATAACACACCAGTCTATTTCCAGTGTGTTAATTCTATGTAAAGTATAAACATTGTCGTCACTAATCACGATTGGCAATGTTGTAGTCAATGTGTAAATATTTACACATTCAAAGTGTGGGATAATATCACTTTACTCTCTTCATGTCTCGGCTGGCGACTAGGAATGTCATAGCCTTGGGGTTTACCGCATAGGATGGAGTGTCGGGAACATTGCCAAGAAACCATCCAATATCACCACACCACACATCAATAACGATTCCGCCATCAGTCATCTTGAATCCACCAAATGAGTTCGCAGGAGTACCAACTGGAACACTTCGGCACGCTTGACCCCACATGTAGAACGGAATCAGAATATCATAGTCTCGCGGATCGTCTTCCTTTAGACCAAGTAGATACAACGCCGCAGAACCTACAATCCACCCGTCATTGTTGAAGCAAAACGATCGTACCATAGGAGGCAACTTTGCCACCTTGTTGTAATAAATCATAGGTTCCATAGACACCTTATCCCTGGTTACTGAAATCCTGGAACGCTAACTCAATAGCATCGACAAATTTATCCGCAGTCAACACCTTCTCAACGCCTGTGCCACGAACACCGGGTGAGATGTTGAAATCAATTGCATACATGTCTTTCTTGCCATGAATAAAGTCGATGGCAAACAGTGGCAACTTGATGTACGGATGATAACCTTTATCCATTTGGTATTCAAGTAGGTTAATGTCACCTTCTCCGCAATTCGACCGCCAATCCGTATCACTGTTGTACTCAATCCAGAATACATGCTTGCCAACTTGTAGCATCCTCCACGATATACCATAAGGACCATCGACATAGGCAGAGCAAAACGTATCCCATTTATCCGCATTACGTTTAACGCCAGACATATCGGGATTGGTTTTCCACTTGTCAATCGACCAGAGTTCCTTACCTTCTCCGACGTGTTTGTTTACATCGGTATAGGCAACTACCATACTAATACGTCCTTCATCCCAATAACCAATATCATACAACTCATCGAGAGTGCCATAAGGCGGTGTTTTGAATCCTGCCGCCTTCATGATATTAAACTGCTCTGGTTTATCTGGCCCTGCATCGACAGCAATACGCACGAACTCATCGCCTATGCCATCGAAACAGTGGTCATAGTAATCGTGGAAGTCGCTAGTTAGTTTCACGTCACACCTGTTGCATCTGTTTCCGTCGTTTATCTGCCCGTGCGTCAAACACCTTCTCGATCTTCGGTATCAGCGGATGACGTTCATTAACCGCATCGTTGAAGTGTACCACGGCGGCAGTTTTCGCCTTATCCAATTCATTAGCAATCTCGATGAAGTGCTGTCCACCACAACGCAAATCACATTGCTTAGGGTGCCCGCACAAAATCAACTTGCCATTTGGCCCGATCCGAGTGAGGAATGCACGCAATTCGTCTTCCTCGGCGTTCTGTGCCTCATCCATAATAGCCACGCAGTTCTTCAATGTACGACCGCGTACAAAGTCGAGAGGCAGCCACTCAAAAGAGTCAAGTATCTGAGGCGATGCTTTACTGCCCACGATATCATTGAGTACATCGCGGAACGGCATCACATAGTTCATGAACTTGGCTTTCAAGTCGCCGGGTTGGAACCCCATCTTATCGCGGCCACCACATGGCACAATTGGTCTAGTAATGACAATAGATTCCACCTTGCCAAACTTGAGCATTTCCCATGCAATCTGCATAGCGGAGAAGGTGTTATGCGTCACGATGTAATTGTCAGTCAAATACAACCGTGATTCATGTTCAACAGAAATGCACTGCATCTCCGTTGTCCCAAGCTTCTCAATTCGATCAATGTAGTACTTGGCGAAATACTTTGTTCTCGGTTGAACACGTGACTTTTTACGAGCCAAGAAGAATATATCGTATCCAGTCAGATTGATGGAAACATTGTAGCTCGTTCGATACCGTTCTTCGGAGTCTGGTTTTTTGGACCCTCTTTTTAGCCTTATCGAACAAATTCCGCCAAGTGAATTCACTAATTCAGCAACATCTTTTGCGAGTTGTGGAGATGTTGTGTTGTATGAAATCAGCCCTTCTTTCGATACAGTTCCATCTCCATCCATTAACCCCTGAAGCAATGCAACACGATCTTCGATTGATGCGTATTTATAGCAATCGGGGATAAACTTCTCATATGAGTATTTGTCGTATAGTCCAAGTTCAGTTAATAATCGCTTGGCGGTGTTCTTTTTCCCAGCACCATTGGTAATGCGGTGACTTACTTTGTCAATTTGTTTGACAAAAGTACCTTCAGGAACATTTGCAGTAACCCTTTCCAGAATTTCCTTCTCAACCGTCGAGAAAAATACATTCCCGCATTTCAAGCATCCTTCTGAAATCAGAACGCCCAACACATAGGAATCTAGTGGAAGTGTTGTTTTCGGGTATTCGACCGCCTTGCAACAATCAATACTCAATCGACGCTTCTTGTGCTTATAGGGCTTATTGAGAATAGTTTCTATCTCAGATGTTTTGAGAATCTTTACTTCGCCTCGTTCATTTGAGTTGGAAACTTTCCATAAATGCTCATCGCAGCAATCTACGTAAGACCCATTTCTAAAGTGAACTCGATTTATCTGCTTCTCGCCTTGCGGGAAGATACCAGTAACCTTTGTGAAACTACCATCTTCTGTGGCAATTTCATCTCCTATAGCCAGTTCCCCTATAGTATATGGGCCATCTTTCTTATAGACCCGTGAGTAAAGCGGTTGGGCTTTCCCAGTGCCCGCCGCGCCAATGAGAAAGATAATGTCGTTGCTCTTGGATTTTTCTAGAGCCTCGACTTGCGAGCTATTTCGTGCGATAACGGTCTTAGGCGGTGGGGATGCTGATACTGGTGCATCCTGTTCACCTTGCCGTTTCGCCTTTCGTTGTTTGGACATTCAACGTCCCCTTGGTTTAGGTAACGTCGAATGCTAATGGCTACCCAATCAATCCCGCTTGTTTGCCCAATATACGCTAGCCCGCACATAACCAATAAACTCAGGTGGTAGTAACTTAGTTCCATAATGATCGCAAATCAGGATAGCCTCATCTAATACAGGATGATTAGCATGCGATTCACGGATCATCTCGGCAATAACCGCGAGAACTACATCTAGATCGTCATCAAACTCCAACGCCTTTGATCCTGGCGGTGCATGCTCTGGACACCAATACGAGACGGATAATCCTTCCTTATTCTCTCTCCATGTGTTCTTGTCGTGTGTGATGGGTTGACCACATCCCGCCTTATCGCACACTGGTTCCCATTGTTCAGGTTGTTTCTTTCCGTCAATCATCGCATTAATCGAGACGATTAGGCCAATCGCTCCAACGGCAATGACACACGCAAACGCAATGACAATGAACGTGTCTTCCATATCCATTCTCCTTTATTGGTATCTCGAACCCTTTTGACCTGGTTCATTCGACTTCGTGCATTCCAAACTGTAATCCGTGGCACGCTGGCATCTTTTGTTCCCGCACAGTTTGCAAACAATCATCCTGAATCCGTGAAGTTGAATCACCGGATCATCCGAATTGCCACAATCCAAATCCCAGTGATTGCTACAACAATCTCGTGGTTTATCTTTCATAGTCAATCCTCGCTTGGGTTACGGAACTCTATTTTGAATCCATCGCCATCGTCGGGCCGATAGCGGATCACCACGTCCGAGATGTATTTGATACTGTCGCCCGGTATCACTTCCGCCGTCACGCACGCATCCGTTACCGCCTTCTCCCGATTCGCAATGTCGCTGCGGGAATCCAGTTTCACGCCGCATCGTATGTAAATCTCACACGGATACAACTTGGGCGACTTCAGATTACGGATGATCGGCAACGCCACCTTGAGCCAGTCCTTGTACTCCTTTGACTTGAACCGCCGTGCCTTACCGGGAAACAGGTTATTGGTACTCGGTGGCACCGGAACAACGACCGACTTTTGTTTGCGGTTCACCGACGATGCCAAGCCCGTATCGGTACTGGTTATCTCAAGACCGTTCCTGCGGGCATCCTTGAGCCATTGCGGTTCACGCTTGGGCATGTTATATCCCTTTGGATACTGCTAGTCTGGTGGCTTAATATTCGATGTCTCAGCCTTCACCAATGGATTATCAAATAGTGGGTCATATAGACCCATCTCTTGATTCATGCGGACGATCTCGGCGAAGTCATCTCCAAAGGTATCGTCAATTCTAGCATCACCTACCGACATGTGAGGATCACACGCCCCACATGCGACAAGTAGTTGTTGATAATCAATATCCGTGCTTGATCGCTCAGGCATCACAAATCACTCATGGGCATGACAAGGTAAGTATACGATTCGTCGCCAAACACAATCGGCTTATTGCCATCATTGAACCGCATAGTCACATTACCACCACTGCAAGTTTTGGCATAATCAATAACAAACTTAGGATCGAATGCCATTTTCAACGCCTTGCCCTGCAATGTGATCGGCATATCTACCTCAGACTTACCCGATGCGGTTGACGATGAGAATACAATTTGATCCTCTTGGATATCGAGATTCACTCGCATCGCCTCGCTATCCGTCATCACCGATGCACTACGCAGACTGGCCGATAACTCATCCGCACTCATGATAATGGAGTTGGCAAACTTCTTGGGGATGATATCGCGGTACGGCGGGAACTTACCCGCGACAAGTCCCGATTGAATCGAGACACCATCCATCATGAAAGAACAAGAGTTCTTCGTGATGTTAATCTTCACTTCCTCACATGTATCGGCAAGGTTCTTCATGAGCAACACAATCGTCTTGGTAGGGATAATCTGCGAGCACTTGTAGTCTACCGTGGATCGCCCTGCAATCTCGCATACTGCCATGCGTTTCGTGTCCGTCGCTGCGAGCGTAACGTTATCGCCTGTGATTTCCGCGATTACGCCAATCGTTGCGAATCGTCCGTTGTCGCTGGTATCAACTGCAAAGTGAACCTTTGAGATCGCATCTCGAAGTGATGCGGAACTCACCGCACAAGGCCATTCATCGTTATCCGCATTGATTAATGGGAACTCATCGGGGTTCATCACCGGCATCTGGAACTTCATGCGTCCCGCACGAACGAGAACAATGTCATCGTCGAGGGTGAATAATACCTCACCGTTGGTCTGTGACAAAGTGTGTGCCAGCTTCTTGGCATCAATGACACAAACGCCATCCGTAGTAATCGTGCCCAGGTCCATCGATCGCGAGATACTCACTTCCATGTCAGTAGCACGAACGGTTAGCTTACCGTTGGCTACTTCAATGTGAACACCCGCTAGTACGGGGTTGATGTTCTTGGCAGGTACGGCGGGAATAATAGCCTGTACCATATCGCGGAAAACGCCGGTCTGAATCGTGAACTTCATGCTTGCTCCTTGTTAGGTTCAAATAAATTCTTGAGACGTTCATACTCCAATCGCTTATCTTCTAGTTGTTTCTTGTGAGAAACTTTACAGTAATTATCCCAATCATCTTCTGTTCCAATTCCAGAATCAATAAACTCAATATGAGTTAAATAATTCAAATCTATCTCCTCGTTAAACATCTCACATTCATCACCGTAACTTTCTGCTCTGAATGATGTATAAGTTTCACCATCGAAATTGATTATCACCCATTGTTCTGTCATAGTGATCTTGTCGATTATCTTACCTGTCGTTTGATCGGCATGAATCCAAGTCTTCATTCTTGCTCCTGTTTAGCGTCGTTATAACCGTACCATTCTTTTCGTTCTTCCAGACTATTTTCAATCAATCCAAGTGCAGCAATGCACATCTGCATTACCGCACGATCCATATCGTCTTCCTTAGAGTAATTCCAGTTATCGAGTCGTCGTGAAATCATATCCCTAGTCTTTACCAGAGATTCGTAATCCCACGGATCAGATGCTCCCGTGTATTGCGACCTAATATCTAAGCACACATCTGTTAGTTTGTAATCACCTAATCCTTTTGATCTCATGACGCTAACAGGAAACACCGATTCAAAGTCTTCGTAAGGGTTGTAGTTTTCAATATTCATACCATCTCCTGTTGTGGTTCATCGTCCACTGTTACCGATTCATCGTCACTGACATCTGAGAATAGGTCACGCACCTTGAGCGATTCGACAGCCGCCTTAACATTCTTCACAGCGGTCTTGTAGTATTGTTCCTTGAGTTCAAAGCCAATCGCCTTACGTCCGTTCTTTACCGACACATACAATTCACTGCCGATACCGGCAAATGGAGTTAGTACCACATCGCCGGGATTCGTCCACAGTTTCAAGCATCGTTGAATCACTTCTAACTGCAACGGGCAAATATGACGCTCATCATCTTCTTCGCGTGCTTCTTCACGGTTCAATGTCTCCCCTTGGTCAATATCCATCCACACTGGCGATGCGTAGTTCTGCCATAATCCAACCGGGAATACACGATTACGATCTTCCTCAGTAACCACTTTGCCAGATTCAACGGCATCATCTACCAATTCCTTTTCGCTGCCGTAATGCCACACTGGTTCTTCGTTGTCGCCCGGCTTACGCATTACCACAACATAATCTGGTAAACCTTGACGCGACATGCACGAATCTTTCTTGAGTTGTTTATGAAGTAATCCCAATGCCTTAGTACGCTGCATGGCTACTACAGGGTCTTTCCAGATACAAACTTCACTATGGTAGATAAACCCTTCATCTTGATAAGATCTGATCAAATCACCGCGAAAATCACGGATACCGATGTATCCTTCACGGCTCTTAGTGGTTGGCAAGTTCATACAGTGAACCGCCATCAATCGACCTGGTTTCAATACACGATAGAGTTCCTTCACAAGAAACTTGTATTGAGCAAAGAACTCATCATCACTACGACAATTGCCAAAGTCTTCTGGTAATGCCGTGTATGTGTACAGTGAACTGAATGGCGGGCTATATACGCTGAAATGCACGGAGTTGTCCGGCAATCCACGAATACCCTCAACGCAGTCCGAGTTATACAACGCCACATCATCGGTAATGTACTGGTCAATAACCTTGCTCACGCCTCGCTCCCTGTAAGCCATTGAGGAAGTGCCTGCCGTTTGGTAGGCGAGTATGGATTCTCGATATTGGCGACAGTGCCAAGATCACTACGATTAACAACACTAGTCAATCCAATCATCCGTTGATACATCGCGTCATGATCGTTCTGCTTGCGGATCACATTATCATAAATCTCTGCTTCCAGTGCAGATGTAATGACATTCACATTCACCGGCATCACTTGACCGAATCGCCAGCATCGACGAACCGCTTGGTAGAACCGTGCAAACGAGTGGGAAAGACTGACGAATACCATGTTGTGGCAATGTTGCCAGTTCAGGCCATGCCCAAAGATGGAACACTTGCTGAGTAGGATTCGCACTTTACACTCACGCCACGCTTGCTCTCCCTGTATCTTCCGCTCGTCACTATCCGCACCTTGAATCGAGATACAATCCTTGCCCAACATCTTTGCCAATCGGTTCTGCTCATCGTTCGTTTCACACCAAATTAACCATTGCTGATCGTTGCCACTGACAATATCAACCGTCATTGCAAGTCGATCATCGTAGGTTGACTTCCGTGCTGCACGTTGACCATTCAATGTAGTCTCAGCAACCGCGAATAGATTGCCTTCTTGTGCTTGTGATGCTACTTCATGCGTGATGATATTCAATGGTGGTAATTCGTAATCCATACCAACATAGCCAAGATCGGATGGTTTCCGCATGAGCATGGCCCATGTGCCTACCCACCGCCAGAAATCTTTCTCGGCGTGTCCCTTCACTCGCCATTTGTTCGTGTCACCGGAATCATGCACGAAGTATGTAGCAAGCATTTCTGTCCGTGAGCATACTCCAAGGAACTCCGCTTGATTGCCAATTTCCTCAACATCATTCGGTGCTGGTGTTGCCGTGCATGACAACTTGTATTGCGTGTTGGCAAACGAATCACATAGTAGTTGCTTCGTCTTGCCATCGAACGATCGGAGAATATCCGATTCATCGAGAACAACACCGCCAAAATCATTGGGGTTAATACGATGCAACTTCTGGTAGTTGCATACTGCAATCTTGGGGATAGGTCCAGTTCCGTCGTACATGTCAACACCAGTGATGCCGAACTTCAAAGCCTCACGACACATCTGAGGGCCAACAGATAACGGAGTGAATAGCAATACCGGTTTCTTAGTTCGCTTTACTACCGCACGAGACCACGAAAGCTCCTGGGCGGATTTTCCTAAACCTGTGTCCAAAAATAGTGCAGATCGTCCTTTGCGTCCGGCCCATCGGTTGATGTCCTTCTGCCAAGGAAACATTACTTCAGGTAGTTCCTTGTCCTTAATGTCAAATCCGATGCTTTGAGTAATGCGAAACTTGGATTTCACATACTCCCTGTACTCACTGCCTTTCATCGTTTAATCTCCATGTGTTGAATCTTGGCCCTCAGTTCTTCGTTGTGCATTCTGAGGTTGTCAATAATGCACTCATACTGACAACTCTGAAACTGCCAGTCTCGGCGTTCTTCATCAATATTGTCCTGGTCCCGCTCGAACATAGCCGATGAGACAAGGATTCCCGTCAATAATCCCACACCAAACGCTATCAAGTAATTCAATCGTCACTCTCCTCGAACATTTGGACGTACTTTTCTAGACGACGCATTAAGTCAGCATCGTTACTAGGCTTGCCGTCTTCTGGATGAAATAGGGGTTGCTTGTTCTGAGCACGTTGCTCAAGAACCTTGATTTTCTCAGGTGAACCAGGCATGTGCTTGGTGGGCTTACCTACATTCTTTTTCTCTTTCATCCATCAACCTCGAACCCCCGTCATATAGTACAACGGATGTACGAGATTACAAAATCATTTGCGTCGCGGCAACATGCAATACACGGTGAAGACGCAACCGAGTATCGATAGGATGATAAAGAGTATCAATAGCGTCATGCATCATCCTGCATATCAGCTTTTGCGTTGATATAGTGTTGTGCTAACACATCTGTGCATTTGACAATCTCGCACACTGTGCAGCATTTTTGCTTCTCCACAACGTAGGACAATCGTTCTTCGCCGATCTTGGCAGTTAAATCCTGGACGCATAGCCTTCGTCCAGTCCATCGACAAATCTTTCGTGCGTTCTTCAACCAACATGAACGATCGTGATCGTTGACGTACTCACCAAAGATCACACCTGCCGTGTCATCTCTGACAATAACATAGTCACCTTGCTCAAACATGTCGTCAACCTCTAAGTAGTATGGATATTGTTCTTCTAGTTTTTTACCAGAGCCAGAGCCATTGCCATCTCCATAG
>JAYJME010002205.1:0-14229 GCA_036873775.1 Costaria costata
GGGGGGGGGGGGGGTTGTTTCTTCGCGACCGAAGGTTTGAAAAGACGGGCCAAAAAAAAACCCCTCGCAAGTACCATGTGCCATGTGCGGACCTATCACTTTTCAGGTACCTGTGGTACCAGGTAACACTTAATAGGGTATCACAAGTTGGGTTTCCTTGCGTGTAGGAAGGCTTGTTCGGTATATCGTACCCGTACTCTTTTTGTGTGAAAAATGAAGTCAAATAGCAAATAGCATAACTCTTGACTCCGGCGGCGGCGCAATCACTGGGATCCTTCGGAAGCGCCACCGGCGGGCCCTCCCGGGGCGCCCCCCGCGTAGACTCCTCGCCCCGGGGCGGCGTTTTGGGGTTGCTTCGCTCGCCTGATTTTAGTCAACTAAAGTCAGTTAGTTGGCTGGCTTCGCTGCCCAACTTCGTAATAACTATTGGTACTTCTGTAGTCAATAGCCGTGTCTCCTGCTTGCTGACTTTGCACGTTAATTTATTGGTCGAGATTTGCGGTAGTTTTCTGCAGCAAATAGTCAGGAAGTCGCTGGATACCGTGAGACTTGCAGTCAGAGGATATCTGGACACCGTATCGTCGTGTCCCCGAGAGGGAGCTAGCTCCCCTTACAATCTGGTCGCAGGGATTTTTAGGTGGCTGTTCACAAACGGGATCAGACGGGATAGGAAGCAGCCCCTGTTGGTGGGATCAATGTAGGGGCGTAGACCCAACCCAACCCAACCCAACCCCTAACCCTGACCCGAACCCTGACCCGAACCCGCACCCAAAACGGGCCAAAACTCAAATTGGAACGCGGCTGAGCCTCGTTCACCTCTCATTAAATAAAATTCCGAGAAACGTATGCAAAATAGTCCTCGGCCAATAAGAGCGAGTGAAATTTGCCGTCAAAGATCCCTGCGACCAGATGGTAAAACCTACTGCCGAGAGGGGACCACGAACCGATTTGCGCTGTGCTGTTGCTCAACCTGTGTGTGTGTGTGTGTGTGGGGGGGGGGGGAGGGAGTGCGTGCTTCTCGTGGTTTTTGCATTGTGCCTTTTTTGTCACTGCGTGTGCCGGAAGCGATTCGGGCAGCACTTCAAACGGCCGTAATATTGTTTTCGTTTTCGCTCTTCTTAATATTAATATTAATACAGGCAGTATTTCAGACAGCAGTGTAGCTCATGTTGTCGTATCCGGCAATGATGGCGCCGGATTCAGACACAGCACAGCACAGCACGTAGCCAGTAGCATGCAGGATCAGTGCAGGGGGGGGGGGGGTAGTTTCTAGGTTCGACCGTAGCCTGTCTAGTTTTATATCGCGTGCTCGTAGTACAGCAGTGACATGTCATGCACGATATGTACAAACATCATTTTTGTCGGATGTGACGTGTGTCCCCTTTCGTGTTTCTACACTAGGGCGTGGACTTGGCTGACTTCCTGGGACCCCGACTGAGTTTTACAGTATAATATAACAACCTAGGACAGATCATGATCTAGATCATCTTCGTAGACAATAACCTGCCGTTCTGAGATGCCGTGCAGGATCTGCACCGCCCAGATCCAAACCAGGAAACATGTGCTAGATCACGGAGATTATCATACGGCTCCCACCCACAAAGCAACACGAGATAGATTATACAGATCAAGAAATAGATCTGCCCTGAAAGATCTAGATCATGCAGTGGGAATCGATGGTCTGTCCGAGGTGTGCAGGGTATTTGGTTCATGTCCCCAGCCCACCCGTGGACTCCTTGTCTTGTGCCTTTCCGTGAACACGGGACCACGGACTGCATTACGGCGGTTAGCGTGAGGACAACAAGTTCAGCCAACTCACATGCTAGTCCTACGGTATCATACTACTGTGATAAGTTGTCGATGGATCCGAACAGACTTTTTAGCGAATGAAGGATGTCACCATGCTATATCCTCAAAATCAAAAACAATAACAAATACAGCAGCAGTATCAGGTATTCCCTCGCCCGACTTCCTTATTTATATACTCGTAGTCGAGTAAAAAGCCAGTTTGTTGGCTTGGCTTCGTCACCCAATGAATAACTTCTCCCAAGTCGCGAAGTCCATGTCGACTCACAGCCACGGCCTCCATTGTGTACAATCAGCTCCGCAAGAGGTGGACGAGGATGTTATGACGCGTGTCGCATTTGCTGTGCTCTGCTGACACGTTACACTTTGCTGCTGCTGCTGCTGCTGCTGCTACACTTGTGTATCCCTGTTGAGCGCTTTGAACTGGCCGTAAATGCTCCAGAATCAAAGCAAGTGCCGAAGGAAGTGTGGCGTTTTTCTGTACCAGTGCGAGTCTACGAGTTCAGCAGCATTGCCAGTACAAGCAACAGCAGTACATACGAGTAGCATGCATGACGCGGTATGCTTACGACATCGCGAGTACAAGAGCTGAAGTTCTTGTAGCACATGATGCGCACTTACCTGGTGCACAATACCAGAGCTCATGGTCCACCATCATACCTAAAATACTGGTACCTGGTACAGAGTACCCTGGGGTCGGTTTACAGTAGTACGTCCGTCTACGTACACCTTACGCCGTTATGCAGCATATACCTTGAGATGGTCGAGGATGTCCGCATGCCGTTGGAGATACGCCTCTCGAAAGTCGCTCTCTCGTCCCGAACCCACCCTCTTAAATATTGGCGCCAGCACATTGAACGTCGTGACCGAGAGAACCGGATGGTCCTGTTCGCCACCTCCACCATCTCCACCACCACCACTACCATCACCACCATCACCGCCGTTGTTGCCACAACGACCATTATTGCCACCACTGCCGTTGCAGCCGTTGCTTCGTGCGTTTCCGACGACATTCATACCAGACAAGTGCTCCACTGCACGCAACCTGCCAGGCCGTCTCGTTCGCTGCTGATCTCGCAGCCACGACGGCGATGCACCCAGCAGAGGGGAGAAGAGGAACGCGTGCGAGGTCGTCGTCCTCGTAGAAGGAAAGGAGATGATGGAGATGGAGGAAAGCAAGAGGTGCACCAGAGTGCACGCCAAGAGGCCCACGGGCCTTTTGGGCATTCTCCACCGCACATGAGCTTGCTTGCTCGAGGTAGCCGGATTTCGTGCGGCCACAGGAGATGCAAAGATTGCTGCCATCTTGGTTGTGGGTAGCTTATTCAGTGGCCTTGGCAGTTGATGTCTTGTCCCGTGCTTTGCGAGTGTCGCGATTTTGAGTCTGTGGTATCTCACCCCGTCCTACCGCATCCAAAACGCCTCGCATCTTTTTGGAACACCCTAGATTGAAACCGACCGGTAAAATTTGGTAATTTGGTAATTTGTTCGCTGCTGCGTTCCTTGCTTATTCACTCCTTTGACAGGACAGTGAACCACTGACCAAGACGGAGCTGGGCTGTCGAGCTAGCCGTGGAGGACACCAGTATGCAGGGACGGAACGGTGGTGGAAAAAAATTGAGCCATGAGGAGGTGAAAGAGGTAATGCTCGCTTGGTGGGCGGATAGCGACCTAGACGTTGTTGTACTACCGTAGGTCGGGTTGATACATGATTACTGACTGTAGACTCATGGACAAATCACGTATCGTATCGCCTGAAGATGATTGATGTCACCAGAGGGTGTTACGTACCTGGTACGATGTTACGGCCGTCTCGTCTCGACGCAATGATGGCTGTGTTCCTGTTAGTCCTCGGATGTGGCAGGTAAGAACAGCCGTCAGGAGACACCGCAAGAACCCGACCCAAGAATATGTCTCCTCCGCTTGTCTCCCGCTCACGTCCCTTCGTATCTGATGGATTTGTTCTGTATCTCTTGGCTTGTTTCCTCGCACGGTTGCAGCGAACCCAAGCGATCCAGCAGCAACAGCCAGGATCTGAGCGGTTCGAGCACCAGTTCAATGGCGACTTCCAAGGCATCGGCATATCTTTGGACGTGGACGAGGAAGGACGACTCACCGTGCAACACGTGGGTCTATTTCCCCTTTTACTGTGCAGAGCTACACCTGACAAAGACCCAGAGAGCTAAAGTTAGTTAACCTCCGAGCGTCATGGATTATTAAACATACTAAAAGTGTCGCTTCAACTACTACTTACAGTACCACTCGTATGTACGTCAAGAAGCTCTAAGCCGCTTCTTGTACGTGAGTCACACGTCATCACACCAACTATCGCTGCTGGCATTTCGAACACATGAACGATAACAAATCGTCTTGTCGGCCCTGCGTCGCAGTCGCACTCGTAGCACTACATACCAGGGGTATCACGTCCCGAGGCATCCTTCTTAAGGAAGTGTCCTTAGAACAGGCGTGGGCGGCATATAGCTCAATCAATGTCGTGGGGAACCTATGGGCTATACGAGTACTCGTACGACTGTAAGAAAAGCTGCTACTGTCATGCGTAGCCCATGAGTCGCGAACAATATGTCAGACGGGTCGGAAGCAACGAAGGAACCGCCAGTTCGGTTGAACTCACTCTATTTGTTCGGGAGATGCTTGAAATGCTAGTAATATGCGTATCATAGACTCATATCTTCGAGTTACCAGCATACAGTATAGTAGTACTCGTACCAGGTACGAAAAATTAGCCCTCCATACAGCTACAGCAGTAGTGCATGTAGTTCGAAGTATAATATTGTACGTGCAGACAGAGATCAACATCAGCTACCTAGGGATGTTGCGACAGCCGTCGGACCTACAGTACTTCTAACAATGGAGCTCGATGAACATGCCGTCGGCTTTGATGGGCGTAGCCTATTGAAGCATGTATTTTAGTTTTTCACAGCACAGGTACTGTAATGGTTAGGCCTCTTCGAGTTCATCCACTCTTCGTAAATCTCGCTGATGCACCACGAAGTCACGAAGGGCTGGGAGATCCAAGCGAACGAGTCCGCCTGCCGGCGCAATTATTCTATCCGTTAACGCTAAGGTCGTGTCGGGTCTTCGACAATGCACTATTACGGGGGACCATAGTTAATAGGACCAAATATTGTTGGCAAAAATAGGGAAATATATAGGCTTTGGTGTCTACAGTAGGTTCTATTGTGTCTACAGTAGGTCCTATTAACTATAGATCAGATAATGTTAGCCAAAATAGGAAAATAAGTTGGTTTTGGTGTATACAGTAGGTCCTGTTGTGTCTACAGTAGGTCCTATTAACTATGGTCCCCCGTAATAGGTACGACAGCCTTTAGATAGTCCATTTGCCCTTGGAGTTGACTGTCTTTCTACAGATGGACGTTGGTTAGATATCGGCCGTTCCCGAAGCGCCCAATCAACTTGCAGAAGCCCTTCTCCCGTAACTCGCAAAAAAAAAATGGAAACGTCACCGCCCCCCGCCCGTTCCCCCCCCTCCCCGAAGAAGTCGATCCCATCCCGACCACAAACTTCAGTCGCGCATCATTGGTCCATCAAAATGACTCGCGCTGTTGTTCATCTGCATGCCATGTTTCGTCTTCAGGTGGACGAAGAAGGGGAAGCGGCGAAGTGTCCTGACCTTCGTGAGGGGAAGCTCCACATCGTTTCAGTCGGAATCATCAACCGAGAGGTGCAGGTGGAGGCAGATGAACTTCTGCGGCAGCTGATGACGTTGCCGCGCCCTGTGAGGGTCGAGTTCGCCAGGACGACCGATACGGCGCCTCCTAGGGTGGTGGAAAAGGGAAAGGGTGGGGTGGAAAAGCCCCGGGTCGGAGCGAAGCGACCGTCGACGAAAAATCAGTCAGGGAAATCAAGGCGAGAACAGAGAATGCCGCGTAAACAAAAAGTTGCTTACATGTACGGCTCGTGCCTCCCCGAATATTGAACACAATGAGCTCCCAGTGCTACGTAAAGCGCGCAAGTTGGAGGGTCAATAATATTTTCGTTGCGGGAGCTCCTGCGCTGGTTCTTTGTTCCATCACAAGACTCTACATACAATGAGAGGGCTTGCTCGGTCTACTAATATTACGAGTCCTGGATGTGTCTCCACAATTCGAGCGTCTTCGAAAGCACCGGTTGGATCGCCTCCTCGATTGACCTGACGCTCCACCGTTCAGCGAGAGCGCATGTTCCAGTCCGAAAACGTGCCCACGGAACCCTTCACACCGGTGGGCCACCTTTCGTACGGAGCACGAGGACCATGCCCTTTGTGGTCCTGTTCGTGGCTCACACCCAATGAAAGATGTTCACACCTCGGACAGATAATCGATTCCCACTGCAGGATTCAGATCTTTCCGAGGGCAGATCTATTTCCTGATATGTATGATATTTGTCATGTAGCCAGATGGGAGCCGTATATTCCGCACGGTCTAGCAGATGTTTCCTGGCTTGGATCTGTACGGTACAGACCCTCCAGTGCATCTCAGAACGGCAGTTTAGTGTCTAGATGGTCTAGATCATGATCTGTTCGAGGTGTGAAGATATTACACCGGCACCTGGAAACAATCGAAACTAAATAGTTTCGGTCCAGAACGTTTTTTTACGGAGTAGCTAACTTGCCACGAGCACTATCGACGCCCATGAGCAAGCATCAAGAAGTATTGCTATGGGTCGGTCAGTACCCTGGCCTGTGCAGTACAACTGGCCATAGAACGAGCACCTTGCCCAGGGTTGGCAGAAGATGGCATGCCCATCTTCTCGCCCTACTCATATTTTCACCTCTCCTGGCCCGAGTATGCCCTTTTTCCATTATCACACATGACCAACAGGTTATATGTAAGCCGCGACAAAGTGCCGTCTAACAAGGAAGCGACCGAGAAAGGATAAAAATGGGAGACTTTGAAACCCAGATCGTGTTTTTTTGTGAGGTACCGGTATACAGTACCTGGTACCCTGGTATATAATATGGTCTCGTCGATGTCCTTCTGACCTTGCGGTACTTATGGCTGTGTTACAGCATATGGTGTCGCCGATGACCTTATGACCCTGAGGTGCTTCATGACTGTAGTTCGTCGCAGACCTTCCGCTCATCGACGTTGAAACCGGCACCCCTCATCGTGTACAAACACGAGGGTGCCACCGCACCCAGCGGCGATGGGCGGAAGGCCTGGGAGGAACCACAGTCTCAAGTGCCTCAAGGTCGCCGACGAGACCATGCTATCAGGAGGGAGCGCCACGCCCACAGGGCAAGCAAGCGTCTACACTGCTTCTGGTCCTGCCTTGCCTCCAACAGGAGTCTTGTTCGTGGTGTCCTGCTTGGTCTTGTCCTTGGCAGGCGCGGGGCAGTGCTGACTGTTTAGTTTGTACTAGTATTACGGGGGACCATAGTTAGTAGGACCTACTGTAGACACAATAGGACCTACTGTAGACAGAAAAACCTACATATTTCCCTATTTTTGCTAACAATGTTTGGTCCATAGTTAATAGGACCTACTGTAGACACAGTATAACCTACTGTAGACACCAAAACCTGTATATTTCCCTATTGTTGCTAACGATATTTGGTCCTATTTACTATGGCCCACCGTAATATTTAATAGAAGGATTGCAACCATTAGAGAGTACAATCTGAGGTCCAGGAAAAAATAGCCAGGCGGGCCCCAGATCGTGCTTTTGTTAGGTACTGGTACATTCATCATAGCCGCCGAGCTAACAGTCAGCGCTGACTGATAACTCGCTGGTGTTGCTGTACTAGTGTATGTCGTCGACAGACAGCCACGGGGTTACGGTGCATTTTAAGCTGGCTATTAACTCAGTGGTTGTGGTGTATATCGTTGGCCGTTACAAGTATATAGTTAAGTGGTTTATCGTGTGTGTTGAACAAAGGTCATTTTCCGCACACTACTCGACTAATACCGTGCAACAGAGTGCATCCCTCGAGACGACAGGCAGCACGCTACCGGTGCGGATTGACGTTATTTGGGCCCAGTCAGGAGAAAAATTCAAAAATGTATTGTGCCACATCCTAAAGATGACGTTTCGTGTCATCCACCACCACCACCACCACCACCACGAACCCCAACTGTGGGAGCCGGTGAAGATTTGACGGTGTGACAAGCTGTGTTCGTGTTGTCGACGCATTTAATTACTTGTCGCCCTGCTGGACGTTTCGTTCTACACGACCGCTCCAACGTGTCTTCCTCCGCACGCACAACCACATACGCGATGACAGCCTTGAACATGTCATGTCTCTCGTATATCATGACGTGAGAAACCACTCCTCCGTGTCGTGTTTGATATGCCCTCCTGGGAAATCGGGGGTGACTACGTACGTACTAAGCCTTGCCTACGGCAAGGCATGCCCGCTCACCTAGACCCACCGGCGCACAATCCTAATTATCTCCATCCGCTGCGGCTTTGTCTTCTGCCACGCGTGCTTCAGTTCGGTTCCCGAAACGGGTTCCGATCAAACGAGAAAGCCTCCGAGCAGGAAACCCGGGGGTGGCACTAACGTAGCGGAAGGAGCTACCACAGAAGAAGAAGAAGAAGAAGAAGCCACAGCTCCAGGAGAAGGAGAACAGGGTCGTGATGAGGGTATAGCTAGCGAAGAGCCGCCGGCATTACCGCCGCAGTGGGACAAGGCGCTCGCCGAGGGCACAGGTTTAGAGGGAGGTTTCTGCAGCGGCGTGTCCGGAGTCAATGGCGGTGAGCAGAGCGAGGGAGCCGCGACGGCCGCCGCCGCCAGCTCTGGCGCGCATGCCGACTCAGCACGGGAGGCACAACTGTTGGAAGCATGCGCAGGGGCCGAAGGAGCACCAGAGGCGGGCGATTTGGACGAGGGCACTGGGCAGGATACGCTATCCGACGATGGATCTGAGTCGACGGTACGGAGCAAGGCGTTTACAGATGGGATGGAATCGATCCACCGGTGGCTGCAGGTGCGTGCGTCGCAGTGGCAGAGGCGTCAAACCCGAGATTGCCAAAGCGTCGCTCAAAACAATGCAGACAGTGTGGTTGACGCGGCATATTGAAGTCACCGTGCATCACGACACACACCTTACGCATAGAGGCAACCACGGTGATACTCGGTTTTTCTCGGTTATTCCTCATCACTATTTCCCCTGCCCACCCACTCCCGCCGTTTGCCGTCTAGGCTATTACTTCGTACCAAGATGTCAATTCTGCTCGCAATTCTTTCGGTCTACTTAGTCGTTCTTAAGAGCACAAAACTACTGTAGCATCATTGGTAGGGATTTGAGTTGGCTGAACTTCGCTAGTTGTTAGTTGGCTGGCGAAGCCAACCAACTAGCTGACTGCAGTTAACTAGTCGGCTGGCGCTATTCTGCTTCATTTAACGTTAAAAATATACTCTAAAATAAACACCGGCACCTACGATGGCATGGGTTTTGATGTTGCATGGATGTTTTATGAGTTGCAGTAAACCCGTCAGCTCTCGCCCTCTCTATGCGAGTGATCCCACAGGGAAATGCGCACCCTGTAGCAAAGAAGCCTTCCACAAATCAGGAAGCCCAAATACTCGGATAGTTGGCACCGCTGCAGCAACTAACTATAATATCTAGCCAACTACTACCTAGCTGGCGACTTAAGTCATCCAACTCACAGCTCTAATCGTTGGGCGTTTTTGTTTTTTTTTCGAGCTTAAGGAGCGTATTTGGAGAAAAACGTTGTATTCATAGTACTTGTTTTATGCTCCTTTCCCCTTCAAAAAAAAATAAAAAAATAAAAAAATAAAAAAATAAATGTGAAGAACAAAAAAAAGAATTGATACGTATAAGCCTTATGTATCGCCGTCTCGCTCGACCACTGACTGCTTGGACCCGGGCGGTGTTTAACGGGCGTACAAACGCGCAGGACGACTCCGACAACAGCGGCGAGGACGAAAAGAGGATGTGTCATCGCCACTCGTGGTACACGACCAACCGCATGAGGGGGGGACACGCGTCCGACGTCTTGCCCGCCAGTCCACTCGCCAAGGCGGAGGCGCTGGCCAAAGCGCGGGCGGCCCAAGATGCAATAGTGGAGCTGGCCCTTGGCAAGCCGTCTGTGGAGCCAATGGCGGGGGTGGCGGAGGCGGACGGGGGTGGAGGGCGGCTGCCGAACGCGGTAAGCGCAAGATGTCATCGATCACCGTCGTGGAACAGTAAGGAGCCACCGGAGAACCGAGGTGGTGCGGCAGCTACTGGAGGGGGGGGGGTCACTGGAGGTGTCGGGCAGTCGCAGAAAAACTCAGCTCAAGCGCGACCCAAGGGCAGCAAGACCGGCATCCGAGAGCCCCTGGCGACGCCTCGCAAGGGGAGCGTCAGCGCAAGGCTCCATCGGTCCCCGTCTTGCGTTCTTCGAGCAAGCGGTACCCGGGGCGATAAGGTCGCCACAGCTGATTCGTCAGCAGCAGCTGTTACGCTGGTGGTGCGCGCTCCTCGCTCGATCAAGACCGCAGGTAAAGAAGCGGCGGACAACATGATTTCCGCAAGCTCTGGCGAAAAGGGCGCAACCGCGGCATCGGCGTTGGTTCGTGCGCCATCTTCCGCGGAGACAAGGAAAACGGGGGCGTCGTCCTCATCTATCGGTAGCGGCAAGCCAGGAAAACTGGGGGGAAAGAAACCAAGCAGCAGCAAGAATGTTGAGCCCCCCTCGCAGGGGCGTGCAGCGAAGCCGGCAAAGAAAGGCGACGCAAACACGAGTGGGAGCGACGCCGTAGCCGGGCGTAACAGCGCGGCGCACGTAGACCAAGGGAAAGCCGTGCCCGCGGTTGCGGGTAAGTCTTCACACGACGTCACCCCAAGCGAAGATGGCAGCGCCAACCATGGGAAATCCCGCTCGGAGGAGGGGAGCGTCACATGTCTGGTGTCGAACCATACCCCGTTCTCGAAACGGCCGGAGAAGAAATTGTCGTTGTCGGAAGCTATGCTTGCGCCGGCGTCAGCGTCGTCTGTCGAAGATTCTTCTTTGTCGCCAGTCGAACCACCGCCCCCTTCTCCGGCTGAACTCTCGCCAGCACCAGCAGAGGCTCCAGTGCTAGGCTACGGCGGCCGGCGGCCGAGCATGGGGCCGGCGAACCCGCGAGCAATGTACGGACACGTGCCACCCCCACCCGGCGAGCGACCAAAAATGGCACGGCGTCCGTCCTCGATAATGGTACCTCCGCCGTCCCTCCAAGACAAACAGCCGGGTGGTGGCGGAGACGGCTGGGGCAACAGGGCGGCCAGCGAGGGAGGTAACGCGCGCGGGGGGAGCCGCACGTCATCGACAGCAAAGCCGTCGACACAAGCGGGACAGGAGAATGGCGCGAACGAAAAGGAATACCCGGGAGAGTATGATGACACATCGTTGGGCCTCTCACCCAGGCGAACCCAGTACAATTTCAAGGTTGAGAAGATCCAGCTGAATAAGATCGACGAGACCGGAGCCGGATCAGCGGGACAGCAGTCCCACACCCCTCCCGGAGAAACTCCCGGCCAACCGCAACGCGGGGACGCAGGGGCGAGAGGGAGGGGGGCAAACGCTAACGGTGCCGGCGACACGGCCATCGACAGCAAGGGGACAACTCGACCGAAGACGAAGAAGGGGTTATCCTTGGACGATCTACTTGCTCAGCGCCAAAAAGGGCCGGCCGCTGTAAAGAAGTCCCCAGTCGAGGGAAAAGGTGTAGACGGTGGCGAGCATGGCGCGCCGGCAGACCCTAAGTTGGTATCTTGGGACCAGCAGCTCCGCACGATGGCGGGGGTCGGCCCTGACCCGGACGTCTCAGGCACATCAAATCGTCCTCAAGGGGCGGGGGGGGGTGCAGGACCGAAAAAACTTTCTGGCCACAGCACCGAGAAGCAGGTGCGTTCATTATCGACGGTTCAAAGATGTTGCACCCGTACGAAAATACACGATTTTGGTGCGCTTTGCCCCGTGAAACTGCTGTGAATATACCCCGAGTCAACTGCGTACACGCCTTCGAGAGGGAGGCTACCTTAAAAATCCAGCTTGCTCGAACTATGCGATACCTTGGGGGACAGTGCCACCGTCGCTGGCATTGGATTAAAACGTTTGGCGCCATGAAGCTGGTCGAAATTTGCCTAACAACTCCGCACCTGGTAACGTTTGCTGCCTTTTGTGGCGGGTGGTAAAGTGGTTGAAGACTGCTCGTACTACTCGGCCTGGTTGTCAACACAAGATGGTGTAGTACAGTGACAATACCTCGTTTGCCGCCCGAAAGTTGTGCTGGTAGGGGCTAGGCACGATGGTTGAAGACGACATGTACAGTATGACAGAAACTGAGCCTATGGTACCTAGCGCGTCGTCCGAGCAAGGTCCCCACCCCTCGTTCGTCGTTGCCATCTCCCCGTTTATTTTTTGTTCTTCGTGCGACAGCTGACGCCTCCCTCCCGCTCCTCCCCCACCTTTCGAAAGAAAGGGTGGAAAAACCGTCCTCCGTCAGGGTTCGATTGGACGCCGCTTCTCTCCGTCGCTTGCTTCTCGTCATCCCTCGACGGAGCGTGCGAAAAATCAGTGCTACTGCGATGAGTCTCCCCGCGGGACACATCATGGCTAAACATCCGCCCCCTAAACCCCTAACCCCCCCCCAACCTCGCCATTGCTTGCCCCCTCCTGCCTTCTCCCGTCTCCTCAGAACGAAGCGCTCGCAGGTGAGTCGGACGGCCAGCTTGATATGTCGACCGCTCCCACGCCGGGCACTCCTCCACCCACCGCATGGGACCACCTCCAGGTCGACGTCGGCCCTCGCCCCACCCCGTCATATAACGCTAGCCAGCAGCAGGCCTGCTCACGAATGTGGGACCGGACCGAGACCGGAGAGCAGGGAGGCAGTCAGGATGGCCGCGTTCAAGAGACTGGGGGTGCCGGTGGTGGTGGTAGTGGCAGGGGAAGCGGGGTAGCGGAGGGGTCGGCGGCAACCACCTCGAGCGGTGCTCCCCGCGGGCGTAGCAACGATGGACGGCGATCTCAGGGCAGCGGAAACGGTGGAGGGAGCCGCCCCAGGTACGCGCGGAGAGGAGTGGGCGGGGTTGTTTTCTTCGCGGTTTGCGTCGCAATTTTCATCGCGGTTTGCGCCCGTCGTAGCTCGTGCACCCGTCATGCACGCATTTAAGCATTCAACAGCGGCGTGTTTGTTTGCTTTTTATGCGGAGAACGTGGGAGGTTTTTCCCACCTCTCAACGGTTGCGCGTTTTCCGCCGACGGTGCTGTGGACCGGTTGTGTCGGAGAGGGCAGGGAGGGGGGGGGGGGGGGAGGCGAGGTGAGGTTTGGAACTACTGAAATATCGTGCCTATGTGGATGGCTGAAAATCAATTTGTGGTGTTGTCCTTCTGGTTATATCATCCGCTGCCACGTGACTTGCAGAATGCTTGCTCATAGGTCGAAGCAAGCTGCACGGCAAATAATATATTGGACGTGCATGTGTCCGATGTACAAATAGGCTTGCGCGCAGTCAACCGTTTGCGCGATCGAGGCCATTCACGGAACTGCGTAGAAGACACATCACGCACCCACATCGCCGTGTAAAGTGCCCCTCTTAACACCTTTTCACAACTGCACGCACGTTATGGTGGCAATCTGCTTAGAACCAAACTAGTGATCATTTGTTTTTGCAAGTAGTATGCGCAGACCTGCAGCAGTGTGGTCTTGTTGGGCGTCTCTCATATCCTTCTGCTCATCCAGTCAGTCACCCGACCCCGGTAACCCTAACGTAACGCGTTGTGCAGGGCCCGCTCTTCGTCTCGCGCTGTTGATTCTTCTGCGTCCAATGCGGCGGCGGCGGCTGCATCGGCGAGCTGGCAGAGAGGGAGGACGACGTCGAAGCGAACAGCGATTGCGGCCAAGACGGCGAGGGCGGTGTCTGCGCTGCAAGGCGGCGACATCGGTGGCGAGGGGCACAGGCGATCGGCACGGTCTGTCGCTCGGGTGAATGTGCGGGTCCGTGCGAGCGTGTACCTCGTCGTCGCAGAGCTCGACAAGAGCGGTTTCCTTCTGATGGAGCAGGTGAGAGCCTGTTTTGCGGTCGCTCTATCTCTACCTCCTACAGTTGTGCTACATCGCAGGCAGCTGACCTGCAGACTACAGGCAAGCATTCTAGAGTGACAGCGGCGGCCGTCTCGCTCTTTCTTGGGTTGGTCGTTCTCTTCGCAACTCCCTGCGTAGATGCTAATGGGTAAGCAGCAGTACTACCATTTATAGTGCTTCGTGTGTAGCGTGTCATACCATGTATCATTGGACCACACACACACAGCAGAGAGCTGTTTGTCTTAGAACCTCTTCCATCTTAGCGAGAGCAGCGAGAGGAGCGAGAACGGTGTGTGGTCCTAGGAAACTCTGCTTGCGCGGCTTACACTGCTGTGCGCCCCCCCCCCGCCCCCCCCCCCTCCCCCCGTTGGGAGGTTGGGTTG
>JAYJME010002206.1:0-14224 GCA_036873775.1 Costaria costata
CCAGGTCTTGTCTCGCCCACCCCCCGAGGAGGCCCTCGCCCCCCTAAGCGCCCTCTTGTCCTGCCGGTACTGTCCGTGGAGAGCGCTGGAGCCGTCCTGGTCGCTCACTTCCAAAGCAGCGCTGTGATTGGTCGACGGAGCAGTGCATTTTTTTTCAAGCTTACAAAAAAATGGTACTGGTACTGGTAAAACGAATTCATTTCCATTGTCAAAGATAGGGATGTGTCGTCTTTAAAATTCGAACTTCCTCAGTAATTTCTACCAGTATGAATAAGCATCAAGAAGATCCAATAAAAAATAACGTGACACTGAAGAACGAGTGATTTCATTGGTCACGAGTCAGGACGCGATTGAGGGAGTGGTCCCATTTGGTCAGGACGCGAATGATTCCATTGGTCGGGACGCGAACGAGCGAGTGATTCCATTGGTCAACGCGTGACCGGAAGAAAGCACAGCGCAGGGGCGAGAGCAATCAGCAGCCGATCACATTTTGTAAACAAAGTCCTGGCTATCATATAATATCGTTAAAGAGCTACGAAGATAAAGTGGGAATCGGATGAGGCGTCGGTGAGCCTACAAGCTGACTCGTGTGCGGTGCTTGAGTGTTTTGGGCAGTATCGACCCATGATTATTACCGCCAAGGCTCCCGTGCGGACACGAAAACACACCACCGAACGTTCGCGCAGACCCTGAAATACTTTCAAAGGCCGGCATGCACGAACTGCTGTGTCACGCGCCGTCTTGTCGGCGGCATCGCTTGGCGTTGCAGACCAAGAGCTGCAATAAACGGAACATTTGGATAAGAGGCTTTGGTACTACTATACTACTGTATACCTGTCTTCAACCAAAGGAGCTGGATCGTCCATCTTGAATGGCTTGGACGGGATCTTGTCCAGGTACACCGGCTGGAAGAAGCTGGCGCCAAAAGAAAAACAATTGAAAAAAAAAAGGGACATAAAAAGGTAGGCACGCTCTCACGTTATAGCTATGGTAGGCACGCTCTCACTTTATAGACCTACTGTAGGTATACAGCTATACAATACAATATAAACGAGCAACTCGATGACGCGTACTGAAAAAAAAACGAAAAGGTTGGCTAGTAGTTTCGTCTGCCTTCATTCAGTGCTACTTGCTATCGTATCACGCCTCCATCAGTGAACGCCTCCATCAGTAAAATGGGTGACGGCGTAACGCCGAAGATAAAGTTTCGACCCAACGCTCGAGCCCACACAGCTGACGTGAGTCTTTTTTTTTAATTTCATAATAAAAAAAAACACGACACGCTCGTTACTAGTGCCTGTGTGGTTATCTCCCTCTTCTCACCTCTGGTCCGCCCACACGCTTAGGCCCACCCTTCCGTGGTGCGAGGTGCACATAAACTCTCCCGTCGGAGACACGGTGACCCCTGTTACCGCCTTCTTGAACCACATCCAATCCACCATCCTACCCGTCGGAAGATCCCACACCCTGAAATCCAAAACCGAAATATCCCAACGGACAAACAGGAAAAAAAAACGCGGCACAATAGGGGGTCCAGGGGACGTACAGCGCCGTTACATCAAAAGACCACGATTTGTGTATGCGACCTCCATGGATTCTAAAACCAGGGCTATGGCTAGGGCTGGGGCTCTAGGCCTAGGGGGGGTAGATGGGGGATGTGGTATACCCTGTATGGAACACCCGGTATGAGACACCCGGTATGGGACACCGAGTATGGGATACCCGGTATGGGATACTCGGGATGGGATACCCGGTATGGGATACCCGGTATGGGATACCCGGTATGGGATACCCGGTATGGGATACCCGGTATAGGATATACCCGGTATGGGATAGTATAGGAGAGAGTACGGCGAGTGAGGCAAGCGCCGCTGTTCATCAGCGAAGAGCCTGGACGGCGCCCGTACGCCAGGACCATGACATACATGCCGGGCATTGTTTGTGATCATGTATTTTTGGCCGCCAGCCGGAACACTGACACCACCCCAACAACAGCAAAAAAGGCCACACTGACACTGACACTGACACCAAAACACATTGTTTTCCTGGTGTAAAATAAAACACAGCAGTTCATCGTGTTGTTTTGTGTTGTGTCCACGTTGTTTTGTGTTGTTGTTCACGACGCCGACAGCCAAAACACAATAGCGCTGATACTACAAGATTTAGGATAAGCATTAAACATGATGATGATGATTATGATGATGATGATGATGATGATGATGATGATGATGATGATGATGTACTGGACGGGATGTGATGTACATGAAAAAAATGGATTATGGATGGATGGGTCGATTGATGTTTTGCATGAATAGACTAGAGGGAACAATCGGGAGCTGTCAAGAACTAACCGTAGTCGTACATAACTGCCATACATCCAGCACAATGGTGGTATCGTCATCATCATCGCCATCATAAGCACCATCATAATCACATCATCATCACCATCATCATCACATCATCATCATATGACCATCACCACCACCACCACCACCACCACCATCACCACCATCACCACCACCATCATCATCACCACCAACACCACCAACACCACCACCACCATCGTAAACAAGCTTACCGTACGGTGTGGTCCATGGATGCCGTGACGAGGCGTCTCGCGTCAGGGGTGAAGCACATGTCCGTCAAATGGTTGGTGTGTCCCTCCAGCCTTCTCACAAGCTTTCTCGTCGCGAGATCGTACAACCTCACCACCTTGTCGTCGCACGCCAGGGCTACCAGATCCGTATCGCGTACCTACAATAACAACATCAAGCCACACATCGGACATATCATCATCTAGATCATCATCATCTGTATGAGATGCTGTGCAGTATGATCTAACACAGGAAACATGTGCTATTAATAGATCATGCAGATTTCACGGCTCCCGCCCGGCAAAATGAGCTAGATCATACATACGGACAAGGAATGCATCTGCCCTGAAATATCTAGATCATGAAACGGCAACATCATCGATCATCTGCCCAATGACATATTTTATACTGCAATGAAACAACAGCAGTAACACTACTTAATAGTGCGTCAGCGCAGAAACCTTGCAGTACAATACGATGACACTTAACCCGTTGAAGGGACAAACCACTGGGGATTAGACTGCTAATTAGACTGCGTGAGTCAGGTATAGGTTTAAAAGGGCGAAGACTGCGTCAGCCCCTCACCAGCTCAAGCTTGGACACTCCGGAGCCCACGGCGATAGCTCCATCGGCCCTCTTGTCCCTGAAGGCCCAGAATACAAGAAGCCCGTCCACCCCCACGGACACCATGGTCTTGTTCACAGCGTCAACCGCAATGCCGGACACGGCCCCAGAGTGCCCCTGCCACCCCCCCTTGGCCCCTGCCCTGACCCTGGCGGCTGCTGCCTCTGTAGCGGCTGCGTGTTTTGAGAGGTTTCGATGGGGAAGGGAGGCGGTATATGGAATTTTTAGCACACTACAGCACTTGCGGTATTAAGGGAGGGGGATAATGGTCAGAACCCACACTGGACGGATTTATTAACAGTATGTACTTCAACAAGTATGTCTCTATGTTGACAGCATACTATTAATAAGATAATAAAAGCTTCTCAATACTATGCTTTGATGTACCGAGGTAAAACAACCAATGTTGGAAGCTGACGATTATTGCTGGTGGTGATGGCGAGGATGGCGATGATGGTGATGATGACGATGGTGGTTGTGGTCTGGTGGTCATGATGATGGTGATGATGATGTTGGTGATGATGATGATGGTGATGACGATGGATAATGCTTATGATGCTTATGATGGCGATGATGATTGTGATGACGACGATAGTGATGATGATGTCAATGCTGATGGATGATGATGCTGATGATGATAATGATGATGGTGATGACGATGATAACGCTGCCGACGACGACGACGCAACAGCGCGGAAGAAAGGACACAGGCAGTACACTACACCAAGCTGCCCCCGAGTGCCATAACCACACTCAGATCCCGCGTGTCCCGTATCAATCAACCTCCCTTGCTAAAACCCAACCTTGCATGTGCCAGCTCGATGACACGCCACGCCACCACACCTCCCACTACCTCGTTAGGCCTAACGTACGAAGGCATCAAGGTCTATCGTGTGGTGCACTACTAAGCCTTTTAGTAGTGCAGTCTTGCAGAAATTATGTCCCAGTCTAATTCCAAGTACTATGCCCACAAAACGGGGCTGCTCTCTTAACACTCCTGAAAGGGTCGAGGAAGGTCTGAGGGCCAAGTACCCCCCTACAGCAGAATAGCATTGCCAAAAGTGTCAGGTCAGTCTTTGCTTTTAAAGAACACTGAAAATGGGGCTAGACCCAAAAAGGCATCGTGACCCCACTCTAGTCTGGGCTACAAGGATAAAAGTGCCACGGTAGATTGTAACGTGTAACGTGTGGAGCCTCCAATATATGAGGGGCAAAAGCACCCACCTATCCGCTTGCTCGAAAACCCGTCGGCGGTGATCTTCGCGATGGAGCCGGGCTTGACGACGTTGGCCAGAGCCTTGACAGCCTTGGGCGACGGAGTCGCGCACTGAGGGTACGATCCCCTCGGCTGGCCCGACTGCATGTTGTACCTGAACACGTGACCGCCTCTCGTCCCCACCAGGCCGTAGTTGCCGCACCCGCTGCAATTGGGTCGGGGTGGGGGCATCGTTATTGGGGGGTTGTATCAATGCCACGGGTTGGCGTTTGTTTGTGAATTGTTGCGGACATGGATTCGTCGAAAACTATGCACGGCACTTACCAGGTAGTATTCGATAAAATGGTTGATTCAGACTGCTGCTGTGCACGAGACGAAGAGGACTAGCCCTAAGCATTGGTTGGGGTTAGGGTTAGCCATGCAATTCGACAAAAGGGTTGGCGCAGACTGCCGTGTGCGAGACGAAGAAGCCCTGAACATTGGCTGATCGGTTTGAGGTTGGCGGTTAGGGTTAGTCATATTTTTCGAGAATATGGTTGACGTACGCGAAGAGGACTAGCCCTGCACATCGGTTGATTGATTTGGGGTTTTGAGGTTGGGGGGTTAGTTATATTCGTATCGTACAGTGCATGTCGCCCATTCTCTCGAATAAGTGGCAAGATGCCCTCCCATCGTTGGGGGATCATGGCCACGGTTAAGCGCTCGTTCGTGAAGTGTCGTGGCTTGGTTCGTGGAGGTGGTGGCGGTGGTGGTGTTGGGAGACGGATTGGTTGAAAAATCTGGGAAACTCGCTTGGTGCATAGACTGGATCTAAAATCTGGAAACATCGCATCGTGCGCATGTGCCAGTTGGCCACTTGGATGGGACTGCAGCGGTGTAGGAGTACTCGAAAAGTGTGCTGATGGAAAGAGGCGCAAAGAAGCCCTGCACGACTAGGACGCGCATGCATCAGCCGAGGTACAGCCGAGGTACACACGTATCTACACTTACACCTAGAGACACATCTAGTTCTAAAACCGCGTTCGCTATGTACGCCGCTGGTTTTTGCTTGCATGGTACCGTACCATCTCCTCAAATATCGACACCTACAGTCGTACTGGTAGCACACACCTGGTAAAACAATATCTGAAAACATGTACACAACACAAGGCAGCACAAGCATAACCGTCTACAGAAAATACATGTTCTGCTGAGCTGCGAAGTGCTTCGACCCGTCAAGACATGTAGGAGGCACACCCACGCCGCGAGTCTACACGACCACTTTCTTCCAATACCACCTCATCATGCCTCTCCTTGTCAGCCGATTCCGCATGAACCCCCGACACACAGCCTATCGTCGACGTATATACAACCCCCACGCCTGAGCGACTTGTCACAGCATCGCATATGACACAGCATGCATGCACCAGAAGCACTATCGTGTACAGAACGCATAAGACCAACACACAACACCCGCAGTCTACTCGACCAGCACACACGACCAGCACAAAACCAAACCAGAAAAAAACAGCATCACGACAGCGCTACACGACCAGCACAGCACCAGCACAACACATGATGGACGAGAACAAACAAAAAACAGCCGACCACCATCAGTGCAACACCATACAAACACAAGCACAGCACATGACCTGCACATGCCTCTTTATCAACTACACCTCCCTGACCTTATGGCGACAGAGGTGGCGAAGGTGCTCGGGTGAGGCGGGTGCATCATGGCGTTGCCCGGCCAGTGTTTTTGCCTCAGCACGTGCGTTCCGACGGCGCGTTTGGCGTAGCTCCACACGTATGCGTTGCTATCCTCCTCGTGACTATGTTGTTCACGCAACACCAAAAGCACCATCCCCATCACCACCACCACCACCATCACAGTGCCACATGATCAGCATTGACCATATTCGTCCAGCGTCGCCATGTAGCATCACCGTGGGGCACAGCACAGGGCAGGACAGCACGGCATACGTATAATAGTACTGTTAGCACGGCATGCCGTATCGTGGGGCAGAGGGACTACATTAAACGAAAAGTGCATTAAATAAGGGGTACATACTGATCGCAGGGGCTGCGCACTTGGCTGTCCCCGGCCAAAGTACGCTACAAAGTCAAAGTAGCTGACTATGCCAAACAAGTCAAATAAGTCAAATAAGTCAAATAAGCCAATTAAGTCAAGAACCATGCTATTAATAGTACGATAGAGGTGCACCATACTTTTTCTGAGGCTCTTCACTTTAGGAGCTCCGTACACCAAAAAACTGTTTTTGAGTAAACTGGAAGGGCCGCCCGATGAAAAAACCCATGGACTAGGCATATATAAAAAAAAAGTTGCTAAACAAGAATGACGTTTCGACGATTTTGGGCTAAGGAGTCCCGTCGTTCAGAAACAAAAAAGCCAATTAAGTCAAACAAGTCAAAGAAGCCAATTAAGTCATCAAAGTAAGTCAAACAAATCAACGACGTCAAAGAAGCTGAAGGAGCAGAACGCGAGAAAAAAAGAGACGGCGTTGACATGTCACGCCTCCCGATGGAGTGCCGCATCGTTTACTCTTTACTCGTGTACTCATATATAGAATCCCGGCACCACAGCACCGTGTCTAGATGCGGCGCAATTACAACCTTGTCCTGTGCGGCCGTTCAGGGTATCGAATTATCCTACAGCTTCTAGATGCGGCGAAATTACCCCCTTTTGGTATGCGGGCGTTTAAGGCATCACATACTATTATCCTATCATTAGTACATATCACTAGAGGCAAAAGTCTTAGGTTTTGCTAGCCGGGTCTAGGCAAGGTTGAAGGTGTGTATAGGCCTGCCTCACCAGGTGATGATGTTGCACCAGTCTCTGGCCCTAGTCTCATTGGCAGCGAACGACAGCACCGGTCGAAGTTTGAAGTCGTCTTGAGTCGTTACTCGATGTCGGGTGGCCACCTGCACTTGCCACACCGCGCGTCAGCACAACATATTAATAGCTACTCAGCAATACCGGTACTATTTAGCTACGTAGTCAGCTATTAATATCTCCGCAGTCGGAACTATGAATAGCTACGTACTGTAGTCAGCACTATTAATAGCTAGGCAGCACTCGCAATAGCCAGTCAGCGCCAATAACAGCTACCAGGTAGTCGACAATATCAACAGCTAGGCAGCACTATCAATAGCTAGGCAGCAGACAGCTAGCAGATTCAACAGCTAGCAGTATTAAACCTCTTGTACGTATAGGGCGATGAGGACCATGAGTGCACGCTGCTGCTCTGGAAGACCACGACACTAACACCTAAAGATAGCCGCAAAACAATGCTCGTGCCACGTACTACCTTACACCTCTCCAGAGCCCCAGCAAGGCCTACATGTGCCATAAAGCATGTGCCATACTACATGTGCCATATGCGGCCTTCCCTCTTGTCGCAACTTACATGTGCCATATGCTGCCTTATTGACCGCTAACTCTAAATGCCGTAGAGACGGCAACAACAGAAAAAAAAGGTCGCCATCTACCCCACAAACAGCCACAAACACCACACGAGCATCACGTCGATCCGTCGAAACGATTTACAGCCACGGTACGCACGGCACACCAGAGAAGCATCACCCACCCGGATCCGTCGACATGGTCGAGGCAGGAGTGTGCACCGTTACAGAACTCACTTGACTCCTCTATCCCTTTTCCCGTGCTTTAACTGGCTTGCCAGGCTATGTATTCAACTTCCAAACTTGAGGTCGGCGCTCAACCTGATCAGCACCATAAATATATATACATATATATACATATACTTCGTATGTACAACTGTACGTGTGAAACACCAGCACAAACAGCAGTAAACAGCACTATCCAGTGTATCCAGTACCAGGCACAGTATCTGGCACGACGGGAGAGCTAACATGCCGCACACACTATGAGTATTAAGGGGGCCCATACTAGCCAAAAGACACGATGCGATTGCCCTCTTAAGCATACATGCCTCCATCTTTACAGACTAATTACATGTTACAGCCGACGACACGGAGTGCACTCCGTACCATATGTATTGGTACGTGTAACAAAGTGACAGTAAATCTGTTGCCACGTCTCCTTCCTTTTACCTTGACAAGCGGCTTCTGGGACAGCTCCTGGCTCAAGCAGTCCCTGACAGTGTGGAATACTCGAAACGACCGATCTGTGCCGGCCGAGAGCACACACAGCGCCGTCGCATCTGCGGGACAACATTTCCGGCAAAGCGCAAGAACGCAGCTTAAGTCCGGTCCATTCTCCGTTATCTCGATTATAAAAGTGAAAAAAAAAGTATCGAGTACGTAAGTGCCTATTTTCAGTTTGTGGTTCAACCATCCGCGCCGCCGTCGGCTGCAGCAAGTGCGTCACGTCTTGGTTAACGGATACTCCCCAAACAAAGCCGACTGTGGACCTTTGCAGCAAAATAAACAAAGCAAAAAGCTGATCGCGCGTGATTCGCCAGCACACCATTTGTAGCAGGGCCGTGCTGTTTAATGCTGAAGTCTGGACAGCACAACACATAAAACAATATCAATACTGTAGTCGTATTATTAATAGCACTGACAATACTCCCATAATGTGTAAATAATACTACTTCGTATTACTATTAAATATTAACAGTGGTAGCCTGAAACTGTCGGTCGCTACGAACAGGCACCAGTACTCACCAGCCCCCTCCGCCATGGTTGCGAGTGTGGTGTTGCCGTAGTACCGGATGGCACGTGGGGGTGCGCGATGGCCCTCCCTGCTCCTCAAAAGCCGCCCTGTGCCGTCGGGCGAGTCGAACACCCACATCTTGATGCAGTTATCCGTCCCACTCGTCACCAGCACAGGCTCCCTGAGAAAACACAGAAGAGACGCAAAACATCCAACCAGACGGCTCGTTAGTTCATTCATTTACTGATTCGTTCGTTTGGTTCATTGTTCATTCATTGATTCGTTCGATTGTTCATTCGTTCGTTCGTCCGATTGTTCATTCATCTATTCATTGGTTGATTCACTCGTTCGCTCGTTCGTTCGTTCGTCTGATTGTTCGTTGGTTCATTGGTTCCACGAAGCGCGTGTGCGTGAGTACATCGAGCAAATGAAATCCGTGAAAATCTATCTGAAAAAAAGTCAATTTGGTACTTAGTAATATTATACCAGTATAGTATCAACTCAACCCAACTCAAATCAAATCACACAGCATCACACCGCACACCGCGTACCAGGTATAATGCTTGGTCCAACAAAACCGATATTTTCCTACACTCTGGTATTAAACACTGGTACAAGTATACCAGTAGGAACGAAGCCGGCTGTTGATCAGTCGTATCATACAATAATATAGGAAGCATACCAGGTACCAGGTACCAGGTATATATATGACCTCACCTGGGCAAGAACTGCAGCTTCGAGATGCCCCCATCGTGGGCCGGCATTGTGTGGTGCAGGCGGCGTTCTTTCAGGTCCCACAGACAAACACGCCCATCTCCCCCCGTGGAAGCCAGCAGCGGCAGCTCAACCGCGGTGGCGTCTGTTCTAAAGGAGAGGCTCGTAACGCCAACCTCTTGCTTAAACGTCATCAGCAGCTCGTCCGTCCGCAGATTCAACACCTGACAGTTTTGTCAGATGTGGGGACAAGAGCCAGAACAACGACCGCACTCAAGACGAATATTTGCGCGAGCACTCGTATCACAGTCGTTCTGAAAAGAGCTGTCTAGTTGTCTAGGCAGGCTGCTCTAGTAGTAGTAGTAGTATAATTAATACTTCGTGGGTTCAGAAAGACTGCGTTCCTGTAGGGCCTCGACCGATCGTACCCCTGTGCGGTGCATGCTGGACTTGAGGAATGCAAACCAAACCGACAATATAACTGGTGGTCAAGAAGAGTGGCCGGCACCACCCCTGCGCCGTCATAGCAATGTTTCAAAAATGAAGAGGTCAAGTCTATTTGCTACCACGTACCTGGAACAGTATAAGCTAAGACAATTACGCCAATCACAGAAGAAGACAAGTAGACTAGACAAGACTATGGAACCCATAGTATACCTGGTATACCATGTATACCAAGACAACAGTGAATTGGGCAGATGAGTGTACCAGTATGTTATGTACCTGAACGCGACCATCTGCGAGCCCAACCGCCGCCACATCCAGAGCCGGGGCAGGCTCGATGCAGCTCACCGCCGCACCTTGCGAATCGATGCTCCGGAAAGAGTGCACCCTCCTAAGCAGGCGAGGCAAGCGAGGCAAGCGAGGCAGGCGAGGTGCACAGCACGCCGACGGATGAATTACATTCGAAGACCGATTCCTGACAGCGCAAGCATGCCACACCATGCCATACCATACCACACCATACCATGCCATGCCATGCCATGCCATGCCATACCATACCATACCATACCATACCATATAATAGCATACCCTGCAGTGCGTACCATCACCACTCCCTCCGATCGACTATCTTACGTCAACAGCAGGCACGACTTGCTCAACTTTCCCACCCTTAACACCGGCGTCAGCGACATTCATTCATTGCCATTGATTAGCAGGCGAAACTCCCGACCTGACAAACAAACGGGGTAGGGACAATATATCCCCTAATAAAAATTACCCCCATGAATCGTTGTGCGTTTTCTTTTCTTTTCTTTTCTTTTCTTTTCTTTTCCCCTTTCCCTTTATTTTTATCTCCTGCAGTGTGCGTATCTGGTTTGCTGGCTTGTGGACGTCGTGCTTGTCGTACTCAGTAGCAGTACGTACGTTCGCATGGCACTAAAAAAAACACCCATTCCATTTATCATCTTCGCCCTTGTACTCCAGCTCCCTCCCTATTAATAGTAGTATACTAACTCAGACCTCTTAATAGGGTTCACAAAGCATGCTCCCCCCCCCCCCCTCCCCACTACGGTACACGCCTCCAGCTCTTATCTCGCATAGGGTTCAGCATTCCCACTGCTCGTCGATTTGCATCGAATTTTGCCAACTCACGCTCTCGCACTTTCGGCATGGTTAATTTTGCAAAAAAAAACATCGCATTGTCTAATGTCCTCACTGCATTTGCGATGTATTATCGCTGTGTCGTAGTTTGTGACCGCAGAGAGCCTGCATCTCTCGCTCTAGGATGATGAATGAGCGCGGAGACTGGGTGTGCTGGACGCCGACGGGTACAATAGAAATAACGTTTTCACGTGAACAGCACAGACGTTGTATACACCAGTTGTTTCAAGTATCAGATTGCTAGTCAATACCTATCCCGACAGTTTCACCACGCCAAAATATTCCAGCCAATCACAATCCACCACACCCAACCCACCTCCCCGTCCGCACGTTCCACAGCTGTAACGCGCCCCCCTCCGATCCCACGACCACCTTGTTCAGGTACGTCGGCGGATGCGCTAGAGAAGTTGGTACGAACCCCCCTTCCAAAGCCGCGTCACAAATGGCGCCGGCCTCACCACCGTCTTCCTCCTGCTCGTCATCCTCGTGTTGGTCTTCCTTCTCCTGGTCTGTGCGAGCGATTTTTCGGCGCTTGAGGTCCCAAGCCTTGAGCCGTCCTTGGTCGCACAGAGACACGAGCACGTCCCCAAGGCAAAGCAGGAATCGCACCTGATTCGCCGGAAGAATGGCACCGCCGAAGGCGGGGCGGGAGAGGATACGATAATACCGATTAGGGTTCGGATGTACTTCGTGCATCGTATACTCGCATGATATTTCCTGCTATTGGCAGCTAACCGTTGCTACTCTAAAAAAATATCACACACTAACTCCAAGTAATACGTGCCCAAAATTGTGAGTGCAGTTCCGAAAGGGTTAAGGCAGTGTTCTTGCCGTTTTGGGGCATGGAGCTAGACTATTAATCGAAGCAGCGGTGTCAGTCAGAATAGCCGTACAGCAGCAGCAGCACTGCACGTGCATAAAGTCAATCTATGCCATGATCCCAACGGCTGCCTCCGGAGACAACACCTCCCCCCACCGACTTGTGTCGTGGCTTGACATGACATGACATGGCATGACGTGGCACGATCCGCCGTGCCACAGCTACTGTAAGGCGGAGCACCGACCTGGCGGTAACCTACAATTATGATGCTGATTGCACCCTGATACCTACAGTAGAACCCTGGTACACCATCATAAGTATGCCAGGTATACTTCGAACTATATAATACAGTAGTTGTATGTATGGTATCATCATTCTATATCCTATATCACACCAGGTAGGAAGCTTAAGCTTGTACGGCGCCTTGTAACTCGTAACTCGTGCCATCACTATCATCACTATCATCTTCATCATTATCATCATCTTCATCATCATAATCATCATCATCATCATCATCATCATCATCATCATCATCATCATCATCATCATCATCACCATCATCATCATAATCATGGTAGGGAAACAGCTAAGGCGCCACCATCATGATGGGCCGTGCGCGTTGCGTGCCGAGCTCGCTCCTGTTCTAGAGCAGGTAGCTGGTGTACCTGTTGTCATATTGTATTAGACGTTACCATGGACGTACTCGTACCATGAACCAGATGTACGGTTGTATATTAAAAGTGGCATAGACTAACCAGGTATTGTATGACCGTGGCCGTCGGTGTGTTGCCACAAAGCGAAACATAGCGACCCTAACCCAAACCCCAACCCTAACACCCTAACCCGGGCTAAGACTACGACCCGAGCGCGGCTTCGCCGCTGTTTAGGATGATCTGAAAAACTAATGTGCGAACCACACTAAAAAATCAAAATATGTTTGGTACTTTATCTGGTACAGGTAAGCTTTGGGGGACGAGACCGCGGTAAAGTCCTACTGGCAGCAGCAGCAGCAGCAGTACTCCGTACAACGGTACAACAGTACAACAGCGGTACAACACAATACAAAGTGAATCGTAGCAGTCATTCGCGGCATGCACCATGCTCCTCTCACGCCTCATGCGTCTCACCGTGCCAGGGTGTGATCCCACCGTCCCCAGGCAGGATAGACGCCGCCAAGCCAGCACATCACCCCCCGAGCCCACGAAGGTGTGCTCGTTGCCCCAGGACTCCAAGCAAGTAACTCTCTTGCTCATCGGTGGAGACACGAGCACCACTCGAAGGTGGTCACATCGGTAGATCTGAACAAGATCAAGAACAGCACCAACAACAACAACACCGCATCATCATGAGATGCACACACACACTATTAAAGTACTCTTTTGGGGCTGCAGAGGGCAAAAAATGACGATCAACAGCACCGGCAAGTGTTTGGCTGGGGGGTGATAACTGGGGGTGATAAGTGATAAGCGTGATGCCCGAACTGCAATGGTTGGAAGGAGTGGTATCTATGGTATAATATCGTACGGCACAGGGTGCAGTTTGATCCTACTCTAGAAATAGTCGATTTATATTATACCAGTAGACGGTTGGTAACACCAAACTTGTCATTTGTTGCGTCGCTATTCATATTAAATGGACTATATCTGGGCCCCAAAACCACACATGGGATATCATTGGATGCTACCGTTACTGCAGTACCAGGTACCAGCTTGTATCGTGTTGGGATATTGGTTGGCAGTAGGTTCAAACAGAGTGCAGTACGTCCAGTAGCCAGAAGGGCGCGTTGTAATGACAATGTTCTACTGCCAATAGTCTACTGAACATGCTCAGGCTCATACGATTACAGCAGCGTTGACGAAATGTACGATTCAAGGGTGCAGCCGAGCAGCCAGTAGAGTTAGTTACGGTATACCTTGGTACCTGGTACCACGGAAGAACGCCCCGGGGGGGGGGGGGGGGGGGGGGGGGGGGGGGGGGGGGGGGGGGGGGGGGGGGGGGGGGGGGGGGGGGGG
>JAYJME010002207.1:0-14223 GCA_036873775.1 Costaria costata
CAAATAGGGAACCTCAGAAAATAGACGGTGCGCCCCCATCGTAGCATGTATGTGTCTTCTTCGCTCACGGGGCTGTTGAACTGAGGCGTTACCCGATATAATTGGATCCGATGTTACTTTTCGAACATTCTCCGTTTTAGACCCGGCCCATGAGATTGTGTATCGGGCTTACAGTAGCTTACAACTGTTTCTCGTTGTTGGAGCTCTTCAACTGAGGAGCCTGAGAAACAGCAGGTGTTATGATACCTCTATCGCAGCATCACTCTTCAGTGCCTGTGACACGTTTGTCCGACACGCCCACTGAGCCGCCCCGTGCGAAATCGACTATTACGGGGGACCATAGTTAATAGGACCTACTGTAGTCACAATAGGACTTACCGTAGACACCAAAACCTATATATTTCCCTATTTTTGCTCACAATATTTTGTCCTATTTACTATGGTCCCCCGTAATATATATATATACGAAGTATATATAAATTTAGGAAAACTCGTTTTTAAGACAGACGCCGTCTCAATCAAAACCTCCCTACGACGTCGATGCACTTCCTTCCGTATAGGTATGACGAGAACCCAGAGTGCGCATTCGATGCCACCCGTCTGAACGTCGCTGTGCACGTTCGTATGGGCGATAGACGCGAGTTTCAGGCCGGCACCGTGGCCTACTTCCAGCTGTTGGACCTGTTTATGTCCACGGTTTCAGAAGAAGTGGTGCGAAAGGGGCTGGAGCCGCCGCTGTTTCACGTCTTCTCGGAAACTATTATTCCGTGCCCGTCGGCGGAGACCGGCTTCTTCGACGAGTTCCCGACATGGCCGGTCGAGCTTGATCAGGTCCGCCAAAAAGCTGGCCACGTCTGTCGGAACAAGAAGTACTAGCTACCAACGAAACGGGGATCCGAGTTGGACTGTACCCGCTTCATTTTTGGCGGATGTCTGTTATCGACTGTGCCCACCCCCCATACTTGGCCAGTAGTTGGCGATTTATCTTTGTCTCGTACTGCTGCGCAGTCGGCGCAGTTTTGTTCTCTTGCCTTTACTCAAGCAAGCGTGAGCTGTGAAATACAGGTGCATGCTGTCATTCCGTATAACATACCAGGGTACCCTAATTCCGCTTCCATCGTGTAGTGCCATCCGATGTGACGATGTTGTCCGCTACCCCTCTCGCACGCAGATACCGGCCTGTTTGGCGGCCGAAACGCCCGACGACTGCCCCGAAAAGCGGGCTGGAGCATTCTGCAGCCCGAACCGCTCGGGAATGTTTCGCGTCGCTGGGATGCCCGTCGTGCTCCACGTCGGCCCCGACGTACAGAACGCCATGTCGTGCATGATTCAAGCGGATGCCGTGTTCATGGGATGTAGCACGTTTGGCCAGGTCGCCGGGCTGCTGACAAATGGAATCTCGCTCTTTTCAACGGATTGCGGTGGGCGAGGTACCCCTCTCCAGTATAAGACCATCCCACCACTTGCTGTGGCGGAGGGGGGGCACCTGTGGGTTCCGGTAGCGGGTTCATGGCGGGATCCGGTACTAGCATCAACGGAGCTCCTGAGCGGTGCACTAGACGATTTGATTGCCACGACGCGTGCACATCGGTGGAACAGGCAATAGGCCACGTTACTACCCTTTTTTCAGTAGACGGCTCCGCTGCGGCCCCGCCGCTGCTTTACGTCGTTAGGTTGCATCTGTCTAACCGGATACCATGCACAGACAAAAGCTGCTGCTCACTACCGGGTTAGTGCCATTTACATGGCAGTACCGGTTACAGCAGTAACCGTCCGTCAGCGTTGTGGCTAACGTACGCACGTATGGCAATGGTGTTTTTGTAGTAATATAGACCGCGTGAAAACGTCTGGGCACGCCATTATCTAGATTAGTTGGACCGGTCATGGACGCGGTCATGACCGTTCGTAATCGGTCATGGACGCGGTCATGGCCGTTCAGAATCGGTCATGGACGCGGTCATGACTGGTCGTAACCGACCATGGACGCGGGTCGGTGGCTAAGCCTTGTTAGGGTCAGGGTTAGGGGTTGAAATTGGGTTGGGTCTACGCCTTCTCGTGATTTGTATAAAGTCATGGCGTCGTCCGTGACCGCGTCCATGACCGCGTCCATGGACGCGGTCATGACCGTGTCCATGGTCGATCACGAACGGTCATGACCGCCGCCGTGGACGATCACGTACGGTCATGACCGCGTCCATGGACGATTGTGGTCGTCCATGACCGGTTCATGGTCGACCATGACCAACACTTGGTCGGTCATGACCCCGTCCATGACCGATTATGAACGGTCACGACCGCGTCCATGACCGATTACGAACGGTCATGACCGCATCCATGACCGGTACAACTAATATAAAGGACCCGGGCACGGTGGAACAACAGGATGCCGATTTGACCCCGTAATGCCTCGAGGTAAACATCGGCAGTTCATGAAGAGAGCACCCTGATTACGACTAGGGGTAACCAGCTGGGCCGATTCCGAGGGTTTACGTTGCTTTGCAAGATAAACTTTGGTCTTGTGTATATTTTAGATATTTAGTGACGTGCCTAAAATAGTGCGGGTCGGGAAAGTAAATTTAGTTATACCGGTATACTAAGTGCAGGTTAGCAGCGGCCCAAGCATTGAAACGGCCGGAACATAAGTTTATGCCAAAGGAGAGCTGAGTGGGCGGGGGGGGCTGGGGTTAACCTCCGAAATGACAAATGCATGGGCAGACCTCCTGTTAGTGCCTCTTGTCGTGAAAATGTCATAAACGTATTTGGTTGGATTGTGTTTTTTTGGGTCATGCTTTCACCCAATCCAAAGACTCTGGTGTTCGCAAGAGATAGAAAGACCTGACGAGGTTGTACTTGTGGCTGGCGACTCCGTATCTGCGCATGGGTAACTACCGCAATATATTGTTTAGAGTAGCGCAATGGGCGGTGGTTCCCGACTCTCCGACCAACTGGGCAACACATCATTTATCCTTGTACCACTTTGTTCAGAAATATAAGGAACGTTTTGTGTTAATTTTAATCTAAATAATACGCTTCTATTTACAGACAAAGTGGTATACAGAAGGCGCCCGCTAGTCAGAAACGTCAATTGGACGTCGAGGCTCAATTTAATATTGTGTTGCCACCGTTGAACTTTAGAGAGTCTATTCATGCTGAAACGGTGCTGGAGATCGAGATCGAGTTGCCGATTCCGAATCGCGAGTTTCCCCATCATCCGTAGACCGATATTGCGTTATATTTCCCCCGGTTCTCGGTTTCGAACCGAGATGGAGATCGCATCACCGAACATCTCGGTTCTCCGATTTTTCTCTTTCGGCCTACAGGCTGGTCCAGGCAAGAACCCCCAAATTCCTACAGGGCCCAATGTCCACGCCGTTTTTGAGAGTTAGACCCTGAAATTTTGCGCACATGTTTAATGTGCCCTTGCCGAACCTTTAACGCATGTTTTTTGTATTCTTCTTTTTTCGCCAGATAAATCATTTCTTTATTTTTGTTTTGGAAATTTGGGTCTTAAGAGATTCCAAATATCCGACGAAAAAAAAACCAAAACAAAACCCCGTCGTCAAGCTCTCGGCAGGGGCACATTGGACACGTGTGAAAAGTGCCAGGGTCTATCCCTCAAAAACAGTGTGGACATTTGGACTTGTGTCCGGGTGAAGGTGCAAAATTACGGCTCAGCCTGGTAGTTACTTAGTTTCAGTACAGATTCGATGTTGGGCGTTAAATATGACTTAATATTGGTCCTACGCAGTCAGTTCTTCGAATATTTGCGTGCAAATTTGTACAAACATGCCTCGGACCACCTGAAAGAGGCCCATCCAGAAAAACAATGATACCAGGTATGTGTTTTTTTTCCTAACTAAGGGAACGCCTTACTGTTATTGACCTTTGAAGGCTTGAAGGCCTGTGATTGGGCCGGACACATTCTCGACGCTAGCGCCATTCCTAAGTCCTTAACAAAAAAACTGGCTATGTCTCCCTCGACGAGCATTCATGGCGGTCAGTATGATACCAAATACGTGACATTCGAGTAGATATTGCGATCGGCATTCTTGGCTAACAGAATTTGGGGTTTCTTGCCTGAACCAGCCTGTACAGGGTACACGAGTCGTATCCTGAATATCTCAGGCTCTCCATACACACACTCTGGGTCGTAGGTGTTTTACACTAGTTTCGCTTGACACCCTGGTCATGAGATTGCTCATCGCGTTAAGAGTACACCTTTCGTCGAAACCCGTTTGGGGGGGGATACATAGAGCTCATCCATGTGAGGAAGCCTCACAAAATATCAACATCATGGAACAATACCCCTATCGTGGCATGCCTCCGACGCCATCCATGCGCACATTACCTCGTACCAGTTACGGGCAGCTGCCGGTACAGATGGGTTCCTCGACCCGGACATCTCACGGCTTACTGATTTCCAGTGGATCCAACTGTTCGTTTTGAAAACAAATGCGCAGACGATACGTATGGCCACATACTGAAGGATGCACGGATATCTACTGTACCCGTTCGGCTACTCTGAATATATCTGTGATGATCCCCACGCGCAGTTGATGTTACTGATCTCTCCCGACTCTGACCGCCTTTCCCCGCGGTTTCTTCGCCGGGGCACGCCCGCGCCTCGGGTGCCCGAGCCAGCGCCGCGGATCTGCCCCTCCACACACACGCGTCCCGTGTGCGGCCTCGACGCCGCAACCTCAGCGAAATCCTGTCCTGATCTTGAGTGTTTCGTGACCGAGTCTCCCACATGCACATATATCCTGGGTGTGCTCTGTGTGATATATGATGTTTCGCCAGGTGGGATCTGTATGATCTGTATGATTTGTATGGTCTGTCTGATCTGCACATGTTTTCCGGGTGTGACCTGTATGATCTGCATGATGACCTGCCAATGTACTCCAGTGGAGTCGGTATGCTCTATGATACCAGGTATGAGTTTTCACCAGATGGGATCGGTATGATATTTTTGATCTGCAAGAAGATCTGTATGATCTGCAGGGTATATCTTATGGTCTGCGCATGTTTCACCAGGTGGGGTCTGTATCTGCACAGACCCGGGTGCGGTCGACTCGTCATCAGGCAGTACCCGTATGATTCTTCTACAATTAGGAAGAGGATTCCTGAAGCCTCACTGTAAACAATTCCTACCTATTCTTTAGAACCAAACTTGCTGGGCCCTCCGGGAACTGCTGCAGTTGTTTAGAGAACCTGTCCTCGTACCACCGATAGTCGTCCCTCCGCGTATGCGCCACCGATCCGTGCGGCGCGCCCTCTCTGTGTTGGAGCAGACCCGCGGCCCTCGGGCGTGTGGGATAGGCAAGTGATTTGACCTCGTTCGAGGTGTCATCGAGGCCGCCAACAAACTGCGAATGAGGTTCGCGGGTCGTTCCGCTATGGACGCATATACAGGGGCCGTATGAGTGTAAATATTGCTGTATAACAATCATTACACTTCCCTGTGGGACAGCTATTAATAGGTTCGCACACCAGCTGCAGCAACAGCAGCAACACCAGCAACGGATACTACAGCGACTGCGGCGATAAAACGATAAGCTCAGCGAGAGACAATCAGGGCAACAGCGGCGCCCACGCCTACATGCCATAGCACAGCGTACCCCGTCGGTGACGCCTCGATGAAAATAATGGCGGCCGCAAACCCACAGCTGTTCAACAAGCTCGATCGGCACGTCACGGAGAATACGCTTCCCTTTCAACAAGCTCGTCCGGTCACACCACGAAGAATACACCTCCCTGCCACTTGTCATCTGCACACACACGCATTCCGGGTATGACCTGTATGATCTATGTGGGATCTGAATGTATTGCATGATCTTTAAGATCTGCGCATGTATTCCGGGTGTGATATGTATGCTCTATGGTGTTTCGCCTGGTGGGATCTTTGTGATCTGTATGACCTCCAAGATCTCATGATCTCCAAAATCTCATGATCTCGAGCAAAAACGCGTACAACAAGAAGAGTAAGACTTCGATAGCCGCTGCAGCACTTCGTCAGATCCGGCTCCAAGCTTTTGTACTTACTGCTGTACTCGTATACGTACGTTGTAGAAGATAGCCGACTGGAGCAGTAGCAGGGGACTGAAGCAACTACAGCACGCGCAACAAGTGGTACCAGTACACTGTTGCTATTCAGTATGCTACTCGTCTTCGTACATTGTGTGTCATTGCTGCAGATTCTCTCTGGGGATGTTTATGACTGCCAGTATAACGTTGCAATTCAGTATACCACTGGTTGGTAAGACTTGAAAATATATAAAAAACTGGCGGTCAAAAGTGCTTCATCCTAACTGCGGACACTAATCTGCTCCCAGCAACCTGTTTTCAAAACTGTATGTTTCCATGGCAGAGACGGAGTCGCCAGCTGCGAGCACAACCTCGCAACGTTTCTCTCGTTTGCGAACATCAAAGCCGTTGGATTGGGTGAAGGTATGACCGGCCCCAAAATAACATTCCAACGAAACGCATTTCTTACCTTTTCACGGCATGGCAGTGGTTCCACAATGAATGGCACTAACAGTTAGTGTGCCCATATTATCCTCCTTTTGAACGGCAGCCTCACCCCCCCTTGACCCCAAACTTTTATTCGGGCCGTTTCAATCCTCTGGTATCTGCTAGAGCCTATAGACTACAGTACCAGGTCCCGGTATACCGGTACAAAAATGGTTTGATTTCCCATAACATACCAGGCACGTTAAAATACATCTAAAACATACCAGGCACACACCCGAAGACCCAGTATTCTCTCGTGTTTGCCACATGTTTAAACCCCTGCAATCAGCACAACAACTTGTCTCTCTTCCTCGACTGCCGTATTTTCCTTGACGGGGTGTTTGCCTTGATACTTTATGGGGCGAAGTCGGCTTGCTTTTATAGCGTGCCCAGACGTACCGACGAGGGATACACGCCTCAAGCACCACCATTGCCATACGTACGTACGTCATAAATAAGGCTGGCGGTTACTATTGCAATCGGTAGTGCTAAGTAATAAATAGTGTTATCATGCCAGTGTGCATCAGTACACAGCTGTATTCGCCTTCACGTGATTTTCGGTTAAACAGGATCAACAAAACGGCAGGAAGTAGCGGAACAGAAGTGGAGTCGTCTGCTGAAAACAATATAGCAAGGTGGCCAATCGCCTACACTACAACGTGTCGGAACCCCGTCTACTTATTGCTGTATACGCCTGGTCGCAATCAAATCGTCTAGTGCACCGCTCAGGAGCTCCGTTGACGCTAGTACCGGATCACGCCATGAACCAGCTACCGGAACCCACAGGTGCCCCCGCTCTGCCACAGCAAGTGGTGGGATGGTCTTATATTGATAGGGGGTATGATCTCCGTCGCAGGACGTTGAAAAGAGCGAGATCCCCTTCGTCAGCAGCCCGGCGACCTGGCCAAACGTGCTGCATCCCATGAACACGGCATCCGCTTGAATCATGCACGACATGGCGTTCTGCACGTCGGGGCCGACGTGAAGCACAAGGGGCATCCCGGCTACGCGGAAAACTCCCGACCGGTTCGGGCTGCAGAACTTGCCAGCTTGCTTTTCGGGGCAGTCGTTGGGCGTTTCGGCCGCCCAACAGGCCGGTACCTGCGTACGAGAGGGGGGGGGGATAATGTCATCATTGAACAGTGAAGACGGCGTGATCAAATTGGAATGCTCACGAGTGTCAGTAAACAGCCGTATGTACGTACGTACATATTTCACAACACAACACACGCGGGGGTACCGCCTGTATATCACTGCGACGGGGGACCAACGAGTTCGGCCATAGCCTGGGGGTCACATCTTGGGTGAAAAACAAGCCGTTCTACGTTAGACAGAAAGTGCATTCATTTGTGAGCCGAGACATTTATCATTCATAGACGGAGCTCCCCGACAGCCGAGCTACCCCATATATATAGAGATATTTCAACCCGACGTGTAGTTTACAACACTATTCGTTAGATACGTACACATTAATTATAGAATTGGGTTGGTGGGTGATATATATAAGTAGAGGACCTCAAGCGAGGAGCCTTGAGATTATTTTTGTGCGACTCTTACCATACACGTTGAACACGGATATCTGTTGTCGGTACTGTAACCATATCTATCGCTTCAAGTGTCGTGCTCTTACCAAAGCCCGGCCTCAGTCCTCGTGATCGAAGTGAGATTGGATAGTGGTTTCACGTACTGTAATATCCTGCCCAAATACGTGGAAACCCTTCCTCGGTTGCACAACCACACGTGATCTGTCTAACAGAAGCTTTTTCACGGACCTGATCGAGCTCAACTGGCCATGTCGGGTACTCGTCCAAGAAGCCGGTCTCCCCTGATGGGCACGGGATAACAGTTTCGGAGAAGATGTGAAACAACGGCGGTTCCAGTCCCTTTTCCACCACTCCTCGTAAAAAAGTGGTCATAAACAGGTCCAACAGCTGAAAGTAGTCCGGACTTCCGGCCTGAAACTCGCGTCTATCGCCCATACGAACGTGTATAGCGACGTTCAGGCGAGTAGTGTCGAATGAGCACTCCGGATGTTCATCGTACCTAAGGAAGGAGGCACGACGGTGTCACACATAAAATCGAGGACAGTGTCTTCGCCCTGCATTTGTACAAATATCACACGAAGTATATTTGAGTTAAATTACAAGTAAGATGTCCCCAACGCGGGAGTGCGGTCCCGCAGGGGTTAAAACGATTTCTGGCGGCCTCAAACATGTACGGTACAAATTATCATTTGATCGCCTGCACATTATAATAGAGGTGCGGGGACGCGACGAAGCCGACATAACGACGTGGAGACATGATCCCGGTGGGAAATTGTTTTTGAAACCCCGGGCTCGTACAAGGTGGGGGGCGTGAATGCGGAGATCATACTTGAAACGTAATGCAGGACATTCGTTATAATTGAAACAACATTTCTCAAGCCTTCTCCATACCAGCACAGGTATATGCACCCACCATCGACGCGGGTGTTGGTGAAAGTTTTCCTTGGCCTCGCGGAGAACTGCCCGTACGGAATGGCGTCTGGTCTCGTCCCAATTTCCAACAGCGAGAAGATATTGACTCGCAAATCTCGGATGAAATGTAAACAACACATTATCGTACGGTGCGTTCGCGAACCCAGTGCTCTCGAGCTCCCTCTTCACCCTCTCCATCTCATCTGTTGACCTCAGCTCAGCCTGTAGATTCAACCACAACAACGAGAGTTTGGCACGATATGGCGGCTGATTCGCCTTCGTGTGAAGGATAACAACATAACCATCAAGGTGCTCCGGTTATCGCTCCGGCCGTAAAACAGGCACCGGCGGGCATTCCCGAAAATGTATCGCCCAAATATCATGATCGTCCGGGTTTCAGAAAAAAAACGGTTTAAAGTTGTTGACGAGCGTTACAACATAAGTTTAGGCGGCCGCCCTCGTTGGCGTAGGTGGCAAATTCGTAACCACGCACGCCGTACGAAACAATATGTTCTGAGGTAAAAACTGCCCCCGTCGTATACCCGTATCTATTAATAGAGCATCATCGCCACCGCCTGAAATACTGAGTACACCGTAGTATCCATACTATCTAGCGCTGAGAAATACTGCACGCAAGAAGGATGTACCAGGCGCAAGACTTCACAGTATCGGCACTACTCAATATACTGCATTGCCAATTCGACGGAAAAGCCATACGCAGAGAAAGCAAAAGCGTCTCCTACATCAGGCGTACGACGTCTCGAGAATACCCCCACGCAGTGTGCACAAGATGTATCGTGTCAATGGTATGAAGCACCAGAAACTATGTCAGGGTACAAAGGATACGATCTTGCTGTTTCCATACGCTTATACGAAGTAGAAACAACGTATTATCTGCGACATTTACAAGTGTAATCAGTGCACTGCCTAGTTTAGCAAGAAACAACCTCAAATAGAGGGGAAGTCATTTCCATGGCACTCATCCACACGCATGCCTCTTGCCTGTATGACCTTCATCTCTCCTTCGGGCAGGCCGACCGAGGGAACACCGAACTGGAAGTACGCCAGCCAATCTATCACCGCACAGCGACGCAACGATTGCAACTCTAGGCTTGGCTTGGACAGATCCAGCTCTTGTGTGGTCCCAGTGCGATGGCAGTACATCACCGTCCCATTCCCTCCGTCCACATGCTCTTTACCCCAGTCTGGCGTCACCCAATCACAGCCCATTTCCTCCGCAAAACTCCACGTCGACAGATGCCGGATTGTTGAGCTGCCCGCGCCGTCAGAGGTGGGATTCGACGCGACCAGGCACGGCGATCCTACTCGCCTCAGCTCCGAAGCTGCGTCCCTCCAGATATCTGCATGCGGCAATCGCCGTTGAAGGCCGCTGGGGACCGTGAGGGAAAATCGAGTCCAAACGTCGATGCAGGTGTCGAACGTCCATGACGAACCAGTGTAGTTTCCCGTCTCAAAATCTGCGCAGGCCTCCTCAGGGGTTAAAAAAGCGTTTTCTTGGCCAGACGAGGGAATAAATCGGAGAACAAGTAGGCCAAGAGGCAGCACCAACGGCGTTGCAGCCCGGAAGAGCACCATGAGGGCCGCTGGCGTCTTGGCGCGAGCAACGGGGGCTCTGTGCCAAATAGAGGAAAGGACGTGCGAAGAGAGGAAGAGAAAGTGGAAGTTTATAATTGAGCCAGCCATTGCGTTACAGTATGACCTCGTGGTATCCCATGGGAACTCGCGTGGACATGCGAGATCTCATCTGGCCTTCCGTTGTATTCAGCGGGACCGCACGGAGACCTATGGGAAGCCCCCCGGTGTAGTGCGTTAGAGGATCACCGTGCTTGGAGGATCACCAACCAAAACAAGGCATGTGGCTCACCGGCTTGGAGGATCACCAAAACAAAAATAACATGTGGATCACCTGCTTAGAGGATCGCACATATTGAAATGTCTACCGGATCACCAAAAGTTAAAGTGGACCGGGGGAATAACCATGAAGGAACGAGAGGAGGAGCGTTTTTCTCCTGGTGGCATTATCAAATATAAAATATCCCCAGAGCGGGTGTTGGACTCTCATGACATATGTTATATGTTATTGTGCTATGTTTTCGTCTACCGACACACCAAGACAACACGAACATGCTGGCACGTTCCAGAGGCAACACATATATGGCTGTCGTCGAAACTGATTCGCAAGGCGTCACACTCGCAAGTAACAAAAGCCGTACGCATGAAACCAAAGATGAAAGGACGAGAAGGGAAGGACCAGTGCTACGATAGAAGTGCACCTTTGTTTTTCTGAGGCCTTTTCACTTTAGGAGCTCCATTGCACACCCGAAAACTGTTTTTGAGTAAACTGGAAGGCAGACCGATGAGTAAACCCATCGACTAGGTATTTGAAAACATCATACTGGTAAACAAGATTGGATATCAAAAGATTTTGGATTAAGGAGCGCCGATATTCAGAAACAAAAAAATGCAAAAAGTGCAACCTCTATCGTAGCACGCGTGAAGGGTGATTTTCTTCGGGTGCCTTTTATCTCCAAAGCGGGTGTTGGACTCATGAAACATTTATTATGTTATTGTGATGTGTTTTCATGCACCGACAGACCCAGACGACAAGAACATCCTGAACCGTTCCACTGGTAACAAAGGTATGTCTGTCGTCGAAACTGATTCACTTGCAAGTCCGAAGTCGTACTGCTGAAACCCTTGAACACTGCGATTCCATGTAGTTGACAATATCTTCCTTTGTGATCAAACAAAAGCATGATTCCCTCGCGAGTACGACTAACAAAGGAATATTGGTAAGTACGACTTCGTACTTCCTGTCTACTGTAGAACCAACCAACTATCAACCAGCCTTCCTTCATACTGGTACCTGGTACGGATTCTATAAAAACGCAGAAACCCTTGCAAGTACGAATTCGTACTGTCTGTCTCGAACAACAAATGACCAAACGGTCTCCCTCTGTGCGTACCGAAACCCTTTGCGAGTACGAATTCGTACTTTCTGTTTAGAACAACTTCGTACTGCTGTCTGTCAAAAAAACACATGTTCTAACCACCCTTCCTTAATACATATTCGATAAAAACGCACAAACGCTTGCATGAACGAATTCGCACTATCTGTCTAGAACCAACACATGATGAAACGGCTTCCTAGAGCACGCAATTGACTAAACAGCAGAATCCTTGCGAGTACGAATTCGTACTGCATGCCTACATCAGAAACTGGTCAACCAGTCTTATTAACGGCACGAAATAACAAAACAGTAAAAATCAAGGCGAGTACGAATCCATACTGCCTGTCTACCCCCAACAATGCTCAACTGGCCTCCCTCAGTACGGAATCGTCAAAAACAGCCAAACCTCTTGCGAGTACGAATTCGTACGTACGAAGTACGTCTACATGAACTCACTAACCGGCGTTACTACTAAACGAACAAATAGCGAAAAACTAACCAATTATAATTGGTACTGTCGGTCTAGAACAGCCAACGATCATACGGACCCCCTAAGTACGCGATCGACGAAACGGCGGAAACCCTTTCGGGTACCAACTCGTATTGTCTGTCTACAACAACAACAAAAAACCAACCCACCTTACCTAGATGACACAGAAAAAATAGCGAACACTCATGACATTACGAATTACTAACTGTCTGTCCAGAACAACAAATTATGAAACGGTCTCCCTGAGGATGCAATCGATTAACAACCGAAACCCTTGCGAGTACCAATTCGTAGTGTCTCCTATCTACAAAAAAATAGCATGCCACTGCTGGCCTTGGCACAAAAGGGGAATAGCAGTTATCCTTGCGAGTACGAATTCGTACTGTTTAAAGATGATAATGCGGCCTCTCTGAGCACGCAATCGACCTAACAGCGGAAACCCGTGCGAATTCGTATATGTCTGCAACATGCACTGCTCAACCGTCTTCAGCACGAATTGGAAAAAAGCGTCAATCTTCACGAGTACGACTTCGGACTGTCTTCCTACAAACAAAACTGATCAAGCGGCCCTCCTTCGGACGGATTCGGCAAAATCAGCGAAACCCAAATATTGTTAGCAAAAATAGGGAAATATATAGTTTTTTGTGTGTACAGTAGGTTCTACTGTGTCTACAGTAGGTCTCATTAACGATGGACCACATATTGTTAGCTAGAGTAGGGAAATATATAGGTTTTGGTGTCTACAGTAGGTCCTATTGTTTTCACAGTAGGTCCTATTAACTATGGTCCCCCGTAATAGTACGAACTTGTACTGTCGGTTTAGAGCAAAAAATAGTCAACCGTCCTTAGTACAAAATTAAAGAATAGCGCAAACCCTGCCAGTACGAATTCGTACTGTCTGTCTAGAACAATATATACATTAACACACTGCAATGCTGAGTATGAACTGGCAAGCAGCCGAGAGCGTCGTGAGTACAAACTCGTAGTCCGTCTCCAACAAAGGATGCTTAACCGGCCTTGGTTTAAAATCGGCAAACAGCGGCACCCCTTGCCAGTACGAGTTATAAATTGAGACCATGCTATCCGCCCGCGGTTAGGTCACGACCACCCAGATCGAAGGCTTTTTACTGTACCCTAAACCAGGACAATGAGTCGCTCCAATGATTTTCCACGTCACCTCTGACCTCCCCCCCTCGCACGGCCCCTGACCCCCCCCCATGTACCACGACGCTCTCATCACATTAAAACGTAAAAGGGTTCCCGACAAACCCTTCACGACCACGCGCGCTCGCTTGTAGAACAGCGACAGCACTAGCGCTACTAAAGCAGAACACCTGAAAAAATAGTACAGTTACCGGCAGCAGCGCATCGATGTATTTGTGGGATGCAAATTCAGCCAACTGCTTTCTCACTACAGTTGACGTTCTGCCCTCCATGCCCAATGCTATGAACGGGAGGTAATGTAACACCCACCCATAGCGAAGGCTTCTTATTGGCCCCTACACCAGCACTCTGAGTCGCGCTATGTTTTACCCCGTCCCCTCTGACCCTCCGTTCCACTCCACAAACCTCTCCTGGCCCATCCCTCCCGTGCTAAACCACGACCACTGCATCACCTTAGATCCCCACACGACCAACCTACCCCGCCTCGACTGCTCATGCTCGCTAGTACTGTCGATCCTACCACAAGTGTTTGGCCACAACAGAAAAACAAACATCAAAATTAATGGGGCTCGAGCCAGCATCTTAGCCCAACGAAGCCAGGGGTGGCAGGCTCCCCACAACCCACAGGGTC
>JAYJME010002208.1:0-14222 GCA_036873775.1 Costaria costata
GAATAAGCGAACCTTCTGCTAATTGTCCTTTAACCTTAGATAAAATAGATACCATCTCCCCTGTTAAATGTGACTCCTTTAGCTTATCCATCCCTGTAACCCTTGCGTATTCAGGTCTTTCCCATACTTCATCAGTGAATGGCTTTACTACGTCGAATATATCCCACTGGATGCGAAGGTACCCCCTCTCCTCAGCGTTATCCCATGTTTCTTGGAATATTCCGAATATCTTATGGAATGTACTCGCCATGATTACAAGAGGATGCTTCGAGTCATTAATCATCGGTAGTGCCGAATGTACTAGCTCGTCTGCGATTTCACACGCTTCGTCTGCAATGAGTATGTCAGGGTGCTTACCACGGACTTGCTTTGGTGATGCTGTAACACACGAGAACTTATATCCTGGAAGGGACTTAGTTTCTGTCATCGTGATTCCACGGCTGCCGCCATCTACATAGCTTACGATACTTGCATCAATATCACAGTAGTCCGTGAAGTACCCGTACACGATCTCGGCTTGTACGAAAGAACCGCCCATGTTTACCACGGATCGGTCTTTCAGGTACCAGTAGTCGAATCCTACAGTCCCCAGTAACTTACTCTTGCCACCTCCACGCGGTGCCTTGATGATGATACGACTGTACTTCCCAGACCATATTTGCGCGTATGCTTGCCTTATAACCTTTGGGAATGTCATAGGCATCTTCGCCTGATATGTCCTGTGCATCGTTATCGGTCTGTCCTTGTACATCTTCCTCAAGTCCGTCTGACCTATCGCCATCTTCAAGGAGTCCGCTATTGCGTGCCTCTTGGGCAGCATCGAGGAGATCTCTGAGGTTTCCATAGTGTTTATCTCTTAGTTCTTGTGTTGGTAATCCTTCAATTAAGAAGCGGATGTCATTTACTCCGATCTCGACCTTTGCTGTGTGTTCAACCTGTGTCTTTGGTGTGAACTTCTTGAAATACTGTAGCCACAGTAGCTGGCTCATTGGGTTGCCTTTGACCGCAGCACGGTAGATACCTTGGATAACATCAGATGTCTTTTCCTTTCCCCACTGCATCTGTACGTGGTCTACTCGTGGCTCGAAGTCAGGGCGGTTTTTCCAGTTTGAAAGTGTTTGCTGGGTTACCCCATAGAACTCAGAGAAAGCGGTTTGTGTTGATATACCAAGCTTTTCTCGCTCTAGAGTCGGCATAGCGAACCAAAGAATGAACTCGTGGTACTTATCGACTTTATGTGGTCTAGCCATTTGAAAAAGCTTTCGTTCTTCTTCTGTTAATTTCTTTGGAGTATATTCTTTATATTGCATTGCTTTTTTAAAATTCCATGGTACCCAATATATACTTTAACATTAAGATAACTGCACACCTTTGTTTTTACCCCAATCATTGAGGATATACAGCAACTTATCACTTAACCTTGGTCTTTTACCGTACTGTATTAGGTCCTCCTCGTTCTCTGCTAACTCTAGACATGCTCGTATGAACTCTCCATGTTCAGGTGTAGATGTAAACGCTATTGTCTTAGTGAACTTAGCATCTGGTATCTTTGGTTCCTCTCCGAGTATTCTTGCTATATCAATCTCACTGAAACCTACTTGTTCTAGAATATCCTTACCTATATCCTGGAGCATATCTTCTTCCCATGATCCATTAGATATATTGCTTCGTAGTAGGTACTCATTTACCTCTTCATCTGTAAGTTCCCTATTTGGTACTCTTACATCTATCTCTTCTTCTCCTCTTCCGAGTGTTATGAGTACCCCTATTCTTTGGTGCCCTGCTAGGATGATATTACCTCTATCTATGACTGGTATCTCTACGAGGTTGAACTTGAGTATGCTATCTTCTAGCTTCTTCTTTTGCTCTGGCGTGATCTTACGTGGGTTGAAATTGTTGCCGACAAGGTCCTTTACCTTCCTCTTTTCGTTATGCCATTGTAGTGGTTCCATGTGCTTTTTGTTCGTATTCCTCTTTAGTAATATTCCCCTTCGCCAACTGCCTTCGTAGATAGCTCATCCTTTCCTCTCGTTGCTGTAGGATTGCTGCTCGCATCCTGTCTCTGCTTTTTGTATACATGTAACTATTGAATGTGTACAAAGTACGGACTTGGTATCTTTTCGACATCTTCCTCCTTTGCGTGCTTAATTGTTAATTCTACGACTGGCTGACCTATTAAGTTTTGCTTAATAACTCGCTCGATAACGACAATATCATTCTCAGGAATAAGCAGTGCCCCGCTTTCTGGTCTATGATTCTGTATGTTTCTCACAATGTTATCGAGTGCCATCATCGCATCGTTGCTTACTCGATTGCTCATATCGAATATTTTGCTCCACCGCTTTGCGTATAGTACTAGTACCCTCATATCCTGCCAGTTGACGTGTACATACCCATCTTCGGCTATTTTTAGAGGTTCTATAACTGTTTTACAGTGTGGGCACCCTTGTAATCCTGCCATCTTCAGTGATGCTTTATTCCACTCAGCAAGACAGGCAGGGCAGCGCATGTCATTCTTCTTTGGAAAGAGTATCGTCATACTTATTTACTGGATGTGCCTTGTCTGCAAGCATTACATCTAGAGCATCCTGTCGTATCTTAAATGGGCAGTCTAGGTTTATACACCGAAGCACACTGTATTTTCCTATAGAATCTTTTAAAAGATCACTACACATAGGACATTTACCCTGCTTCAAGTATTGCCATTTCATTCTGATGACTGGTGTATTTTTAGATCGCACCGCTCTGATCTGATGATACCTTTTGTATTCGATATGAAATGAGCACTTAGTACAGCGCATTTCTCCCCCTCTATCTTCAATTTTTTTCCCACAGAAAGGACATTCCTGCGTGTTTAAGTTTTCCCAATTCATATGGTTAGTGTAGCACTTGTCAATTTACATTATTATTGTTATATCCACTTTTCCTGCATCCCCATACTGATAGTCGAAACTCCCAGCGACATACTTATCATTTTGGAAGAGCGCATCTGCTATTCCCTTGAACACGTTATCTGAGTCCGCATGCGCATCATTCATGAAGGTGATCATAATGTGCATTACCACCTTATCTTTTGATGCTACGATTGGCTTCATTCCTGGTAGCGCGTAGACCAGCCCCCTGAAATCCTCGTGGTTGAGCAATTTCTGGTCTACACAGTGTGCAAGGAAGGTATTACGCACATATTCCTTCCAGTCTGCATAACTGAGTGCCTTGGGGCTGAATTTTGTGCCCTGTGTCATTCTGGTATACGGTACAGGGTTGCCTTTATTGTTTTTGTGGTTCCCTTTAACTGTAAATTGAAAAGTTCTCATTATTTTTTAGTTACTCTCGCTTCTAACCTTTTTTTGATACCAGTCGCACGTAGCTGTCTTTGCTTACTATCATTTTGTCGTATTGCACCATTCCTTAGTTCACTATCCATTCTCCGTGATCGCTTCTCTTCAGCTCTACGCTCTTTTCGATTCTGTACGAATGTTTCCTTACTTTCAACTTTCTTCTCAGGTTCGTAGCCAGTTACAATGTCAGGACTATATGGATTTGGAGCAAGATCATTATTGTCGTAGATCATGGTATTTATGCCTGTGTCTCAGGAGTTGCTTCTACTGCTACTGGAGCATCCTGCACTGCTTCTACAACCTCAGCGAGTGCTTCCTGCACTTCCGTAACTACTGCTGGTTCTGCTTCCATGACAGCGTGTGACGCTTCAGGAGATACCTTCAAAAATTCAGCATTCCAGTAATGACCAGTGATGTCAGCTGTTCCAAGAACAACATCTATTGATTCAATGATGTCGATTGCATCCTGGAGAGCGATCTTACGCATCTCTAGACGTTCTGCAACTGGTGCGAAACTTACGTCACGACCGCTTGGACTATCTACCTGGACCATCTGGTTAGGATTTTTAGCAATAATATTCATATCACTTTGAACATCAATAGTTCTTGCGATTGCATTACGCATCCATACGTTCTTGTAGTAACGTGCCCATTCTGCTGCTGTAAAGTTCTCACGTGTCAAAGCTTCGATTGATTCCATATGTTTGTTTAATTGTTATTTTTTAAAAAGTTCGAGTGGTGTCACTCACGGTCTACCCTTTATTACCTCGAACTGCACCCCGTGGAAGCACATCATCGATACTACTCTGCGTTGCTTCCATAATGATGATCACATCGCCCATTGGCACTTCTCCACTTTTACTACTAGGAACTGAGATAGTTACCTGAGCAAAAGCTTTGCCATTAGTTCTTGTAATCTTAGACACATTACCGTTCATTTTTACTTGCATGGTTTTGTTGCTCTATTTTATTTAATAATCGCTGCTTGTTGAACATTACGATTGCATGTGCGTTTGTGCATTCTTTGCACCTACTGCTTGCATGCTCTCTCATATTTACCTTACAGCCTTTGCAAGGTTTTAATGCCTTGATACCTTCTCCCCTTACGTGCTTCTCTACTCGTACACGCTTACCTACGAGATGTTTCTTATTGAGCATTAGACTACTTCTTTTGTTCCCTGTTGCTTCTGGAACTTATAGCTAATAAGGTTATCTTTCATGACCGACCAGTTCTTGAGAAGGTCATGAGGGGTATAGATCTTTTCTTTAGCAGCTCGCATCGGCATTTTGTTATACGCTGGTGCTGTTTTTATCATCCACTCGATTTCTACCATCTTGTAAGTGGTAAGCAGACTTTTTACAGCAGCGTGCTGTGTCTTCTTACCGTAGAACTCTAGATAGCTTTCGTTTACTGGTTTGAAAAGATCTATTACTTCCTGCACTGCATGATGTGAACACTTATTCAGTTCCTTCATGCAGTTCTTCCCACACATCAATCCAGAATCCTTGTTGATAAAGACACATGGTGTTATGACTACTTCTTTCTCAATAACTGGTTCTTCCTGCGGTGGGTCCTCCCCACCGCTAGTATTCTCTAAACTGTTATCTATATTGTTATCTATAGTAATTGCGTGATTTTTCCGCAACAGTGTAGAGGTTTTATCCGCAATGGGTGCGGAATTTTTCCGCAATGGTTCTGCAAGTTTAAACATCAACTTAATAGCCCCCCTTTTATTGCCTACACCTAACTCGTAATCAATCCACCCTCCTTGTTTCATCTCACTTAAATACCTCCTAATTTCTCCTTTTGTAACCCCTGTTGTTGCAGATAAATCTTCGTTGCCAGCAATGCATCCAAGGGGACCTCTTGAGTGAATATCGATAGCTCCATACAACAAAACGTGCACATTACTAGATTTTCTTTTGTCAGTCAATTGCATCCCAAGTAACTCTGAGAAAAATGGTATTGATCTAAGCATACATTCTTTTTATTGTTTTAATATCAAGTTCGTCTAGCTTAAACCACTCCCTGCTATGCCTTCTGTCTGCAAAAGTATCATGTAGATCCTTTTCAGCATCTATATAATCTTCAACGTATGCTTTATGAATTAATACTAGCTCGTGCGGATTCTCTGTTATATATTTCTTTATCCTACAATCTTCTGACTTACTTCTACCTATTTTGTAAAGATCTTGTGATTTATAAACATATACCCACCCAGATATTTTACTCTTTACTTTCTTAGAATCTTCTTTCAATTTAGCTAGCTGACTTTCTTGGTATTGTTTAATACTTTTGTTGTATTCGTCAATATCTTCAGGTGTTAAGCCATCAGTAAACTCCTCAAGAGCCATCTTGCAGCACATTATCTCGTAAAAATTTGCAAAGCAGCCATTTAAGGAAACCTCTGCTTCACCTGTAACATTATCTATTACGAACCATATATTATAGTGGCTTTTTTGTCTCATGCAGGTATCTCTAGTTGCTTCTGTTCTAGTAACAAAATATTCCCTGTCTTTATCGCTTCTTTAGCTATCGCAAGCGCACGATCAACACTCCCTGTATAGTCTGGGCAGTACATGTGTATCTCTCTGAAGTCCTCACTCTTCGTTGGCTTATGATCTCGCGCCCATCCTGTGTGTTTGTGGTAGTCAGGATCAAATGAAAGGAATGTCTTACCATCTTTCATTCCTGTACCATTTGCGTACTTGAACATCGTACCATTTAGCTTTGCGTAGATTGCTCGCGGTAGTTCCTCTTCTGTAATAGACAAAAAGTCACCCTTGTCGTGACCATACTGTACTCTAAAATACCTCTTCTTTTCGTTCATAAAAATGTATAATTTGCTCTAAAAAACGCTTATATAATTTGAGTGTAACAAACAATAAGAGTTAGTAAAGGAACAAAAGTGGATAACATAGAAAAGCACCACTTTATGTGGTGCCTTTCTTTAGATTTCTATTACAAGATCGTCTGATAGAGTTAATCCTTTTGCTCGTAGATGGTTCTGTAGCATCACTGTTAGATGTTTTACATTCCCAGGATTGTGTTTAACTTTACATCTGAATGTAACTTGTAGCTCCTGCCTTACCTCTCCTTCTTTGTATGTTCCATCCATACTAGTCCTTGGCTAATATCTTGATAGGAATTGGATTGATATTTCTTGATTTATCTTCACAGTCAATCACTGCAATAATATCTTCCTCAGACATCGGTTCACATTTGTATAGGACCTTTGTGCGCTTCTTTAGGTCGTTATAAATAATACCAACTAGTTCTTCTCCTTCGTGGATAGCGACCACTCCTGTTTTCTCGGTATGCATATATGTTAGTTGTTCCAGTTCTTAATTTGTAATCCCTGCTTGTCTTTGAAACTTCCAGCGATGATCATAATGATGTCAATCCATACCCACACGAACAGTACTGGTAATACTACCCAACACAGAATCTGTAGAAGCGCAGTTCCCTGCTTTCCTACATACCATCTGTGTCCTCCTAGACCTCCAAGGATGAGTGCAAATAAAAGTGTTGCTAGTCTTGATTTTGGTGATATTTCTTTTGTCATAAATTATTATTTATTTACTGTTATATCTCTACCTAGTACAATCTTTTCGTAAGCATCGACCATACCTCTAAGTTTAGATGCTTCAAGCTGTGATTCAACATCAACCGTCTTTACCTCTTGCACTTTCAGTACTTCTTTCTCTACCGTGATTGGTTTTACTCCAACTTTTAAACCAAGGTATTGTGCAAAATCTATAATTGCCGTAATTCTATCCTCTTCAAAAAACTTAGATTTAACAGTAATTGATTTTAGCACATCGTCTTCATCTACTTTACCAGAACTTAACCAGCAGACAATCTCTCCAGTAGATGTGAATACATCTACGTCAGTACCCTCTGTATATGTAATCTTCGCTTTTCCAACTATAACTTCGCCACCACCACTTAATATCTTGTCACGTAATTCTTTTACTGTCATAAAATTTTGTTTAATTAATTTGTATAATTACATTGTACTCTCTTGTCATTCCTTGTCAACTCTTAATGTGGACAACTAGTCCCCATACCAACCCCACTCATTTGGGTCATAGTCCTCGAAATTAGCTCGATAGTCAGAACGTATAGCCTTTCTCTTTAGTAACTGATTGTACACCTGCACCTTGTGGGTATGAAACATCGCACCAAGCGTTGTTTTTGCCTTACTGCGCCCCAGTATGTGTCCTTCCCAGTACTTCACTGCTTTCGGTATTTCTTCGCCACGTAGTGCCTTCCACGCCCATGATGTGAGGCACCAGTAGCCTGTGTACCTCCAGTTATCGTTATGCTTGATAAGACCGAGATAGTCACACTTCGTCTGACGCTTCAAAATGCCCTGTGTTGCTCCTAATGTCGGGATGTGTACTTTGTTTGCTTCTGTGAATGTTTTACCTTCCTTCATGGCATTTCTGACGCTTTGTGCCATTTTAAGGATAAGGAGAGCGTCGAGGAGATCGGCTTCGTAGATTGATACCTTCATTGACCTACCGCATCCTTCGCACTTACTTGGGTCCTTGAACTCCTCAGCACTTGCCTGGATCTGCGCCCACAACAGATCCATGTTGTCTGCTACCTTCGGGTTATTTTGTACCATTCTTGCTACCATCTGGACCAATGGTCGCACTTTGGTTGGGAAGTATTCTTCAGGTTGTCTCATTTTGTTTTTGGTGCGTTATCAAACTCTTGTAATATTTCATCCACACTATCATAAACCCTACTCTCACTAAACCATGGTGCGTAGTACTTCTTCCTTACAGGCCAGACATCAATAGATCTATTCCCCTTGAACACTCTGAAGTGATACAGCTCGTATTGGATAATTGTAAGGATCCCCTCATTTTTGTAGATAAGCTCATGCAGCTCTTGCTCTCTTTGCTTTCTTACGTTATAAGGGACCCTGTCTTTATCTTTTCTCCATGCCATATCATTGGTATACAATCCTTATCAAACGTCTTTTAATATTTTCCTCAATCTGCCTTGTTCTCTCTCGTGTGAAGCCATGTTCTACCCCTACTTCGTGGAGTGTCTTTCTGTCTACTGTTCTTGCCTTAAATATTGCGTAGCTCTTCTGATCGAATACTCTCTTTACGATTCTTACCAGTTCCTTTATCCTTAGATCTTTCTCACGAATTTGTCGATGTAGATCTGCTCGTGCCTCCATTGCCAGGAGTAATTCTTCGACCTTTAAGCGTATACTTTGTGGTGTGTTTTCTATATTTTCGTTGCTCATAGTGTAAATAATTAATATTTGAACCCCTGAAGTCTGAGCTTCCCATTGTTGCCAGGGAAGCTGTAGAGCATGTCACCCTTGCCGTTGAGCTTCTCGGCTCCTGGCTCTCCAAGGATGACGATACTATCTGTGGGCGATGCACATGTTAAGGCGATTCTTGTTGGAAAATTCGCTTTTATCAAACCAGTTATTACGTCTACGCTTGGTCTTTGTGTAGCTATTATCAAATGGATACCGACGGCTCGTGCCATCTGAGCCAACCTTGTTATAAGCATCTCAACGTCAGCGTCTCCTCTCTTTAGCTCATCCTTCTCATCGTCTATTTCTAACCATTCTATTAGATGTTGCTGAGCTTCTTTCTTGGTCATGTCATCGTGCAAACCGAGAGCAATTATTCCTCTTTTGTTGCATTCAGACTTTAACCAGGATAGTGATCTAGAGCTGTAGCTCTTTTGTTTATTAGATTTCAAAGCTATTTTACTGGTATAAATAAAATCCGCAAACTCATCGAATACAACCACAATGTATGGCATCTTGCTCCCACATGCGTGGTATTCTTCTATGTTTCTACATAAGTGTGTCTCTAGGATCTTGTACCGTTCCTCCATCACATCGACTAGGTTAAGCAGTGCTCGTAGGGCATCCTCGTATTCGTAGATGATCTTTCTTCCTTGTAGGTGTGGGACCTTTGCAAAGGCAATCAGTTCTACTCGCTTTGGGTCAATAAGGACAAGTTGCATATCTTTATCATTCATCTGTGTCGTTAATGTCGTTATCAGTGAGTGCAAAAGGACACTTTTACCTGAGTTAGTACTACCTGCAATAAGAAGGTGAGGCATCTCTGCTAGGTTAGTCTTCACTACTTTACCGTTCACATCCTGTCCGATTGGTAGCATAAGCGTACCCATCTCAAATTCACTCCTGTCGAGAATTGCAGCAGTTCTTTCCTCGTTCGGTACTTCGATACCCACCAGTGACGTACCTGGTATTGGTGCTAGGATTCGTATCTCGCTTTTAGCTTCGAGGACCTTTGCAATGTCAGCTTTATGCTTTGCAAAGGTAGTCATGCGCACCCCAGCGGATACCTTGAACCTATACTGAGTCACACTCGCACCCACTACCGTCTTTTCTGGTTCTATTGGTATGCCGAACTCACCTAGCTTCATCTTGATCTTCTCTGATGGTAGTAGGTTCTTATTCTCTACCAGTTCTACTCGTGATGCTACGAACTTCTTGTGTGTCATTACCACATCCTTTACCTTGTGCATTACTTCCACATCACTCATGTCCGCATTGATGAGTCCTTGAGCGTATACCAGCCCTGATTCTTCCCCATCGAAGTTATCTGATAGGTTAGGAAGGTACACCGCATTGGGATTTGAAATAAACTTAACGATGTCTTTGTATAAGTTATAGAAGATGATGTCGTATGCTTGGTGATCTAGTGGTATCACGTAGTCTCGCATCTGACCGCCTCCGTCTTTGTTTAGCGATGTCTTTATCTCCCTGAAGATAACCCTGCTTGCTTGTATATCGCGTGCACCTTTGAGCACATGATCGAGGAACTTCGCCTGGATTATCTTCGTGTAGTCCTCTGATTCTGTCTCTGTGAACGAACCAACGAACTTGGTATCGATGATGTCGTAGCTTCCATCTAGGTTTCTTACTACAAGGTCTGGTATCGCTACTGCTGGAAGTGGGAGTAGGTCACCATCCTTGGTGCGTATCTCTGCTTCTAGCTTCTGCTCTGAAAGGATAACCTCGTGGTATTCTGGTTCCTCTGCAAAGTAGAAGTCGATAGCTTGCTGGTATGTCTTGAGCATACTTTCACGTGTACCTGTCTTTCCGTACTTGATGCCACCATCAGGGTACTTGTCGAGGTAGTCTAGCCCTACTGCTTTGGCTTCTCCTCGTGCCTCGTCTATGTCTATTGGCACTACCATATCTGGATTGCCGCCATAGTAGAAGCGCAATGCCTCGTGACACGCTCTCCCTACCATCGCACTCACTCCACTGTTGCTTGTGAAGATTTTAAACACATACTTCATTTTGAAGATGAGTGGATTACGAAGCAACTGCATCATTGATGAGTACGACAGCTTTGTGATTGGCATCATCACCGTCTTTTCCTCAACTATAGGCGCAGCAATAGACACCTTTTTTACTTTTTTAACTGACTTTTTCTCAGTACTATTTCTTTGTTTTAACATTGTGTATAAAATTAATTTGTATATCTATAGTGTACTCTCTTGTGCTTTCTTGTCAACTCTTATTCATGCAGACTGTGGATAAGCATACAAAAATTCCTGGTAAAAATACCAGGAATCCTGTTATGCAATTCATCTTTTTATAAAACTACAACAAGATCATAGAGCATCTCTATCTGACCGTATGTTAGATGTGCTACTCCTTTCGGTTGGTCTTGATCTATCTCATCTACTGTCATACCATCTTTCTTACAGTTGATAATTGCATTGATGGCTGACTTACCATACTCTTGAATAAGTTTAAGATTTGGCTCATTCATAACCCCACTATTACCTGTACCTGTAGTAACTCTTTTTGATGGTTTATCTTCTACCTTCTCTCCACGCTTTTTAGCGTACCACTCTTTCATATATGCTTTCTTTGCTTCCTTTTTCTCTTCTAGTGTCATTTCAGACTTGGACTTTTTCTTTGTCTTGACGCTTTTTGTGTCAACTGAATTAGTATCCTCTGTGGTTGCTACATACTCTACCACTGGAGTACTGCTACTATTTACAATCAGATCCTTTGTTGTCATCTCATCCCCCATGGTAAACAAAAGCTTGAACTCTGTTACCCTATCCCCGTCGATTGCAATCACTCGATTGCCTAGCTCGTTTCTAAAATAGTGTGTCATATCTTATTTTATTATCTTGATAAAAAACAAATGTAAATGTACCTTGAACTTCCACTGGAAGAAAAAGAATGACCTCATCTGCCAACTATTATCACTACCAATAGTTAGTAGTGCTATGTACCCGTTACTAATATCAATGCTATAGGGTTCAAATGTCATATTAGTTAATATTGATGTCTGGACCCATATCAGGAGGCATTTCCTCGGCTGATGGATTACTTGGCACGTCATGGATTACAGGAGAGTGGATTGCCTTAGCTGTTGCTGCTCCGCCTGCATCGAATAATGGTCGCTCTGCTCCCTCACCTTCGTAGTCCTTCTCTATCGCTTGCTGTAGCTCCTGTGTCTTAGGTAAAAGCTTTGCAAGCTGGATCAGACAGGTTTTCTTCCACATCCACTTCTCAGGATCTTTACTATTCCATGGCGAGTCTGGTTTATCCTTTGCCTTACTCATATCCTTGATTGCCATAACCTGATCTAAGCTCATCACATTGAACAACCTGCCTCCTGTTGTTGTCTCTGCTACTGCATATACCCCTATTGCTTCTCCACGTCTCTCTCCGAACTTTGTAGGTATATGGACTAGGCGTGTCTCTAGACCTTCTGAGTACTCGAAGGTTTCGTTATCGTACACGAGAAGTGCTTTGATGCTCTTGATCTTCCCTGTTCTCCACATGAGAGTAATAAGCCCCTGGTATCCGAGTTGGAACTTTGCTTCTTTACCATAAGGGATGATCGAACACTCCCCTGATACTCCTGATGGCATGAATCGGAACTGCGCAGCAATTACTAGTGCTGACATGAGTGACACTCTGTCGCATTCTAGTAATTTTGGTACCTTACGCACATAATCCACACAGGCAGTCTTGAAGCTTAGTGCAAGCTCCTTATTCCCCTGAAAATGGGCTGTAGCGGTGTTCATGAACTCCCCCTCTAGGTTTTGCCTTAGCACCTCAATCGGCATCGGTGGTCGCTTATTTGGTGTCGTTACGACATGTGTATCGTTGTTGCTCATACGATTATGTATAAATGATTAATAATTATTCCTGTGGTAATGGTCTAATGCCCACGTAGTCTGGTCTTGATACCGTCTTTACGATGTCATTTCGTACACGCTGTGGTATGACCCCATCTCTAATGAGCTGGTCGATTACCTCAATATCTGCAAAGGTCTGACTCTGTGGAGTTACCTTTACCTCATGGTACTCGTTCTTTGGCGCTTCCTTTGTAACTTCGATCTCGTCACGCAGCGCATTCTCTGCATCAATAATTCTGAATACTAGTTGCTGATGTGCTGAGAATACTGATGCATTCGCTCGCTTATGATCTTCCAATGCGTTTACCGCTTGTGAATATCGATCTAGTAGATTTTGTGTGTTGCTCATATCTTTATAGCTTAGCTGTACCGTTCTCGACAGCTTCTAAGAACTTTATAATATTATCTCCTTTAAAATGGTACTTAGTACCTGTACCTGCACCGTGTGATGTACACTTCAGGATATTCTTTGACGCTTTGTCCATCTCCACAACTCGTCTCACTGTTGAAAATGAGTTAGCCCATGGGAAGAACTTGTGCCTTACAATATCGCTTAGCGTATACCACGCATCCTTTTCTATTTTTATTGCTCTTTTTGGCATGGTTTTAGTATATCACAAGAAGTGATAAGAAGTAATATGGACTGTTGATAGCTACCTGAACTTTTTGAATACTAGTTCCCATGTATATCGTTCCCCATCCAACTCCTTATCAATGAACCCCTTTGTGTGTCCTGCTTTCACTAATGTTGATAATATATTTCTGTCTCTCTCTGATAGAGTTGCCAGATTAATATCTGATTTTCTGGCTTTATGTAGACCATTTACGTTATAGCCCTTTCCTTTTGAGATTGCCATACTATTGATCTACATCGAATAATGGAGATTCCTCAATAATTGCAGCATCTGTATCTACTGGCTTCCATAAAGGATCTATCTGCTCTACTTCATCTGATGTATCGAACTCTGGCAGCTCCTCTATTTCTTCAATTGGGTCATCAATAAGGTGCTTATTATCGTTATAGTCTGGTGGATAGTTAGATGCTTGCATAAATCATTTGGAATAAAAGTGTGAATAATGAACCAAACACTAGACCAATACCTACTAGCTCATACATTGAGAAAATACTCTTTTTAGATACTAACTCTTCATGTATTTTCTCAATAAATAGTGCATCTAGCTTGCCTTCTTCTTTCCCTATAAATACACCGTCATCAAATCCTCGCTTATAGTGATCGTGGCAAGCTATCACAAATTCTCTTGACCCTACGTCTAGGTACCTTCCTTCTCCATCTCGTCTGTGGTATCCGTTTGTGTAGTTACAGTCGTACTCGTACTGTGTGTAGATTTTTTCTGTGTAGTAAGCTCCTAATTTCTTTTCTAGCTCGATACGCTTCTTGCTGACAGGTAACTTCTTGGTTACCGTTGTGATTGTTAGTTTTTTAACAGGGATATACTCAGAAGCATCGCTCTCAGTAACTCCTCTTTTTATTGCTCTATTCATAAATATTAAATTAATTCTTTGCTAAATGCTTCTCATGAGCACCTGTATTGTAGGTAACCCATGCTCCAAGACCTTGAACACGACTTAGGTCAGCTGACTCTTTGAGGTGCATATCTAATGTTACCCCTTCAGGACACGTCTTGCGACCAGGGTAGTTACGCTGTAACACGAAGCAGTCAACTGACCAGGCAAG
>JAYJME010002209.1:0-14219 GCA_036873775.1 Costaria costata
ACGACGGGGGGGGGCACCGGACGTGTTTTTTTTCCCGGTATATAGGGCTGTGAATCGGAGCGAAGTTTGAACTGAATTTAGATCAGTTTCGGCAAACCCGAATAATCGAATACTTCGAAGTTGCCGCCAGCCGGACTTCTCATCTCTTCTCTGTGACGGAGCAAAACTCTTCTGCGGTCTCTACTCCTAACGAAGACGGGGGGGCACCGGACGTGTTTTTTTCCCCGGTATATAGGGCTGTGAATCGGAGCGAAGTTTGGATTTAATTTAGATCGGTTTCGGCAAACCCGATTACTCGAATACTTCGAAGTATACTATATACATCGGCTCGCTTGAGTTTCGAGTGAATATGAAAGAGCAGAGCGAGCCCAAGTCACCCCCCCCCCCCCTGGCTGGTGAGGGGCCCAATAAAGTCCGTAAAATACGGTTTTAATATGTCGGATGAATCGGCTGCGATCCACATCCCGGTGTTCCTGTCTATAAATATAAAGTCTTCGGTCTTGTTGGGAGGGAGTGATGCTTTATTTTAACTCGCCATATATATACAACTCCTCAAACGTTAAACCATACCCAGCAGACTCTTGAGCCGCCGGCTTAAAAAAACACCAATGTTCAACTCCAGCAGGGGGTATTGAAGACATGGAAATGAAATCATCGAACGTAGCAGATAGCCGAACCGTCCGCAGAAAAAACACTAACGTTGGTCATCAGATTCAACTATAGGGTACAACAACACAAGACTCGATGTATAGCACCACATCGTTCTAACCCGAGCGAAAAAATCTCAATATGGTATATAGATAGAAGTTAGAATCTACCAACGAATCTCCCTAGTGCGGATTAGAGCCGGTTCTACGGTGCAGAAGTTGACGGTTACGCGGATTCATGGTACACGTTTGCACGGGAATGTTTAAAAACCAACAGCGCAGTACACCGTCGCACGGCAACCGAATTGGAACGCTTGGCCGGTACATGGCGGGGCGGTCAACGGTTCACCCAAATTCAGGAACCCGGTCTGAGGACTAACGCCCCAACGGGTAGGGTGGCCCGTAAATGGGCCCAGGCCGGCGGGCAGGCTACATGGCCTATGTTTTTTTGTTAGTCGGTGAGCTCGCACTAGGCCCACGGTGCCCGGGTAGAGATATCTCCGGTTGGCTATCCCCACCGTACCTGATCCTTTCGAGATCAGGCGGGGTCGACATTTGTCTATTTACCAAATGGACTTTTAGGGGTCTTCGGCATTTGTTTCTCTTCCGCCCGCGGGTTTTTTCTCGTGCTCTCGGCGGCTGGGCACGCAGCGGGCCCGCGCCTACACACGGCTCAAAGTGTGCCCCCCAGCCGAGGTCCGTGGCGCGAGGTCTGGGGGTTTAAAGTCGCCAAAACTGGCAAGTAACCACGGGGGGGCGTTCCGACTTGGCACCGCCTCGCCGGTGCCACGAAAAACACGTGCAACTGTTTTTTCATGAGCATGAAGTACGATTATTTGGTTTTGGACACAGCACGCACGAGGCAACAATACCTGCACCGACTTGGACGAGGCACAGATCAGGCGCCGTGCAGAAGTATTTGGTACCATGCTGCAGGCCTCTGTGCAGATCTCTCTGTGCTACGTATGATATGTGCAGTTGAAGGTTGAAGCTTGAAAAACCGCAGTGCCCATTATAATTTCGGTATTTTGGTATCATGATCTACGCAGATCTACAAAGGTCGTCAGAGTACCAGTACCACCCAGTACCAGTCATTTCAAATTTTGGTATTCCAGGTACTCGCGAGTACTCAGTCATTCCAACTCCTGGTAATCTAGGTACTCGCGAGTTCTCAGTCATTTCACCAGGTACTCGGGAGTAGTCAGTCATTTCAGCTTTTAGTACTCCAGGTACTCACAAGTACTCAGTCATTTTATCTCTTGGTACTCCAGGTACTCGCGAATACTCAGCCATTTCAGCTTTTGGTACTCCAGGTACTCGCGAGTACTCATTCATTTCAGCTTGTGGTACGACAGGGACTGGGTCGTTCAAAACGATTGGTACTCGCGAGTCATTGACTGAGTACCAATGACTGTTACTGGTACTCTGAAAGCTTTGCAGATGTTTCTGCTGCTGCTGCACTGCGTTGTCGTTGGGATGGGCCTCGAGTTTAATGTTGGGCACTAGTGGATGCAATAGGCGCGTGATCGGTAGTGCAGGAAGGGGACAGCCATTTTCAACTTTTGGTACTCCAAGTACTCGCGAGTACTCAGTCATTGCAGCTCCTGGTACTCTAGGTACTCGCCAATACTCAGTCATTTCAGCTTTTGGTACTCCAGGTACTTGCGAGCACTCAGTCATTTAAGCTTTTGGTACTCCAGGTACTCGCGAGTGCTCAGTCATTTCAGCTTGTGGTACTCCAGGGACTGAGTCATTTAAAATGACTAGCACTCGCGGGTAATTGACTGTGTACCAATGACTGGCACTGGTACTCTGACGGCCTTTGCAGATCTAGGTGTTCGTATCATACGTACGTTGCACTGTCGCTCGATGTGCGTATTCCCTTCCAGATCTACCTGTGTCACACCGTAAGCATATTTTGACGGTTTGCGGCAGCCATGGTACAACCGCAGCCACACTTTGAGTTATTATTGTTGGGAAAGCTACCAACTTCGGTTCTGTGTGTGCTTGTGAGCGTATGTGTGGCCATTCAGATGACAAGCTAGACGGTTTCAACCCACACTTCCTCGGAATTTCAAAAGCACCCGCGCATGTATAGCAGCTGTACAGCAGCAGCGGTATAACACCACTGAACCTCACATAGGCTCATATATAGCATGTCTTTGTACACCCTTTTCAACTTGCGACACCCCCGGGATACCAAGTCAACAGCATCCCGAATGGGGACCTTGTAATATTTATATTTCGAAGCACAACTTCGTATGAGAAGGGGTCAAAACGAGGAAGGGGCAGCACTCTCGACCCATACAACAGATTCTTCGGTTTCCCTCAGGGTGCGGCCGACTGATGCACATCTAAGACACTTGGGGTGTCGATCCGCGAGCTTATTGCCGGGCGCACAACTCAGCTTGGACTTTGTGCCAAGACTGCGCCGGACTCGTCTCTGAGGTCTGTCCCGAAGTTGTGTTTGCGGGTTGTGTGTCGAAATCTCTGATGAGAGGCAGCTGCTATAAGTAATTGTTTCGCCTCAACAGGTTCGCTCCCGCTGCTGTGGTGCTCTGTCGCAAATAGCCTTCGCCATCGATATGTGGTGAAATGTTTGTTCGGTACCACTCTGATGAACGGAACTGTAACGAGATTCGTGAACCGTTATGGTCCTTACATTTCCGCCCAGAGTGGTGTGCCGCAAATCATGTTCTTGGTTGGCTCTGACGACACCTTGTCCTGTGCCCCCTCTTCCTCCGGTGCCGTGATGCTTTTTAGAATTGCACATCATGAACTCGTATTTTGGCAATTGGTGGTTCGCGAAAGGTGACTCAGGTGGCGAGGCTTGGCTGGGTGTTTGTCGTCGTCTACAGGGTGGATTCGAGCCAAGGTCGTCCTCCTGTCAGAGCCAAGCTCCACGGCAGGGGAAGGCGTTCAACGGTGATAACTAGTTGGGGTCAAAAGTACACCTCTACCATAGCACGACTCCACAGCCGAGGGCACCCGGTTCCTCGGTACTACTTTGTCCATGTAAACCGCGTGTGCATGCTCAAGTCGGTGAGGAATCGCGATTGTAACACCCTCAAGTCCGTCTCTAGTGTCTGCTCGTTGACCCAACAGCAAGGATGCTCAGCTCAGCCCAATTTTCCCGTCCTGCGTCAACCGTCCCTCCCCGGCTGCCCCAGGCATCTGAGCAGCACCTACCTGGGGCGATAGAGGGGGGTTGCTCACAGGCGTCCTGCACGACGGTGGCGAGCTTCAATGTTAAAGGCAGCCAAGAAAGCGGCGTACTGCAAGGAGCATGCTGAGAACGGGATGGTAAACATATCTGGCAATCGTTGCTGCTATGAATCCTGCATGAGGCGACCGAGCTTCAACATCGCGGGCAGCAAGATGGCGACGTACTGCAAGCGACACGCTGCAAACGGCATGGTTAACATCGTTAGCAAGCGTTGCTTATATATCTCCTGCATGCGGCGACCCACCTTCAATGTCAAGGGCAGCAAGAAAGCGGCGTACTTCATGCGGCATGCTGACGACGGGATGGTAGACGTCGTTAACAAACATTGCTGCGATGAATCCTGTACGAGGCGGCCGAGCTTCAATATCGCGGGCAGCAAGACGGCAGCGTACTGCAAGCGACACGCTGTAAACTGCATGGTTGACCTCGTTAGCAAGCGTTGCTCATATATCTCCTGCATGCGGCGACCCACCTTTAATGTCAAGGGCAGCAAGAAAGCGGCGTACTGCATGCGGCATGCTGAGGACGGGATGGTAGACGTCGTTAACAAACATTGCCTCTATGAGTCCTGCACGAGGCGACCAAGTTTTAATTTCGGGGGTAGCAAGACGGCGGCGTACTGCAAGCAGCATGCTGAGGATGGCATGGTAAACGTCGCTATGAAACATTGCTTACGAGGTTCTTGCACGAAGCACCCGTGTTTCAATGTCGAGGGTAGCAAGACGGCTGTGTACTGCAAGCAGCATGCTGCGGATGGCATGGTGAGCGTCCTCAACAAACGTCGCTTCCTACATGACTCGTGCTCGACGGGGCCAACATTCAATATCAAGGGCAGCAAGATGCCTGCGTACTGCAAGAAGCATGCTGAGGACGGCATGGTGAATGTCCGTACTACGCGCTGCTCACATGCGTCCTGCACAAGGCGACCCTCGTCCAAGGCAGAAGGCAGCAAGGCGTCGTTGTACTGCAAAGAGCATGCTCAGGATGGCATGGTTAATGTCCTTACCAGGCGTTGCTCACGCAACTCCTGCACGCAGCCACCGGCGTGGGGTATAATGACCGACGGTACCGCCACTGTATGCGCTGGTCATAAGAACGATCTCTCGGACGGTCTGGTGATTAGCTTTAAAGCAGACTGCAAGGTGGCGGGCTGTTGGGAAATATCGAGGAGGGGTCTCGTTGGCAAACAACATACCCACTGCCCCGATCACGGCCCCCTCGCGGAGGATCTCGTCCGCCCTGCGGCAACGGATGGCACCAGAAGAGGTGGTCGTGCCTTACCTTTCCGTGCCCTAGACGGTCCCTCCCACCACGTTAAAACTGAGTGTTTGTTTTGAGTTTGTTTTGGATAAACCGGAACATTGGGTGGTTACGGTCCGGTCAGCCTTTAGGGAGTTCGATTTCAGGAGTATAGAAAGGCCTGAACAGCAAGCCTTTGCGTTCAAGGCACGCTTTAAAAAACTGTCGGTTTCGCCAGAAGGGTTGCGCGTGCGGCTGCTCTTGGTATTCCTGAGGGCCCAGCTCAGCGTAGGACGCGATCAGAGGGGTCAGTAAAGCAGGGTACAAGGTTAGGCTAACGCATATCTTGGCATCTCGGTTTTCGGAAGGAATTCCCTATCCAGAAGACAGGGGCTCTGCTACAAGAAGGCCTCCGTCGACCATGGCTTATTCTGCTGCCGTCGGCGACGATGGAGCGCGTTAGACACCTTGAGAGAACGCCCAGTAGACACCAAATCAATGGTGTATGTCGTGCTAACAGACCTACTGTGCGTATACCATTGCTTCAATACGCTGTTGTACTCGATACATACGGCTGAGAAATGCACCTATCTGCTACAGACGACCCGACCATCGACTCGGTTTTTCTCGTGGCTACTACTGCTGTGGCAAGATACCTGCTCAAAACGACCCCTCGGTGGATGTGACAAAGTCAAATTTGCTGTTAGCCATTCAAAATATATACTCAATCAAAAACTTCGTCTGCATGAATACACTCGTGCTTGATACACACGGCAACTCACCGCTGTTGTAGCTTACCTGGTATATGCCCGCCGCCGTCGCTGGTGTACGAATGTCAAGACAAACGCGCTCTTGTGGATACTTCCGGGGTCATATGCCCTGCGACTTGAACATCAGTTTCCTATAACACCACCCTCGCGGGAATGTGGTACGGATTCTCTGACATGGGAACGCCCAAGAAACTGATAGTCTTCGTGTAACATACCAGGTATTTGGTCCACATCGTGAAGTGCTCCCGTTTCCCACTACACTGTGGGACAGCCGGGTATGTGCATGCTTATGCCGTAAGGAAGGCAGCCCAAACCCGTTTCCAAACTCCTCGCACCCCTCGCTTCAGCGTTCCTCGGCTGGTTTAGCTGATCCCTTGCCGGGCCAACCTTTACTGGAAGGCCACCTCCTCGTAAAGTTTGAACAGAAACGATTGCTGCTGCTTGTTTTATAAAAGTATACCGATACGGGTTATAGTGTACAATGGTAGTTTCATCAACACCAGAAAGTTTGTTTTTGGTGCCTGTATTCGAACGACGAGTCCCTCGAAAAGCTTGCAAGACACACATGACGACTGCTGGGCGTGCAAGCCCAACCTTCATTCAGACTGACGGCACGTGAGGAGCGTGTTAGATCACTCCTGAGGGTGGTGGTGGTACATGCCCCCACCCATACACTCTTCGCGCGCCTCACCGTAACTGTGTTTTCCAAAAATGGCCTCTAGTGCGCGGATACTTTCACCGGATTCGTTGATCATTCTATATAAACAGTGCTCGGCACTATATATATTATATACTGGTACGTACGTATTTGGTAATATAGTACGTATAATATGAATACCAGGTACAGCAGTAGTAAATGTTACCAAATACCTGTACCTTTCAGCAAGCATTACTATTAAAACCAGCCTTCCCATATAAAACACATGACGGCTGCACGCGGTGCAAGACTACTCTAGTCTTTCTACCGACGACACGTGCGGAGGCTCAGCGTGTAACGTAGTCCACTCCCTGGTACAGCAGCAGTATGCATGAAGCCAAATACCGCAGGGGCACAGATATTGCAGCTACCAAAGATAGTACTTCGTATCAACCACTCAATCGGTCGAACTTACATCTATCTGACGCGCTTCTGACAATTTAAATTTCATCGTGAATTCGCACAGCACGTTGACCCATTCCGTTTCGCACATCGGACAGATCACGCTCTGTTTATAGATCAGCTGGATCCTGACCTGCCGTTATGAGACGCTGCGCAGGATCTGTACGGTACGAATCCAATCCCGGAAACACGTGCTACTACTACTGCTGTAGACCATGCAGATTATACATACGGCTTCCACCCCCGGCAACATGATCTCGTATATATGATCATATCATACGGATCAGGAATACATATATCTGCCCTGAAAGATCCAGATCATGACAGCAAGCGGTAAAGTGGGGATCGATGATCTGTCCGATGGGTGAAAGGTTGGTCGATCTATACTATTATTAATAGTATGTACCTGGTATTTCTAATATTAATAGCTGACTTCTAAAGTTGCGATGGTGCGTATCTACTGTAACAAAAACACATACTTCGAAGTTTAATACATACATGCGCTTTTTTTGTTCACCCCGGGGCCCGCCTGGATTTCGGATCTAATCCACGGGTTGAAATCCCTTTGATCAGCACTGACTTTTGTAGTCCAGTGGTTATATGGGTTGTGGTGCATATCTAACACACTGACTGCGCGTTGTTCTGCTTCGCGTCCAAAGCTCCACAAACGGTACAAGATATTTAGACGGGCGGATGGCGAACGGTTACATTTTGGATTTTGCCGTTTCGATTTTTTTCGTGTATCATATAGCGGCAGCAGTACAACAAGAGTTTACAGTAGCTATAATAGTTCACAGTAATAAAAACTACGGAGTACCTGGTACGTAAAAGATACACGTCAGCTGTGTGAGGTTTCCCGGTCGGTCGATACTCAACTTGCAAGCTGCGTGATACATCGGACCGGTCGCGCGTTCCCCACGTTCTTCGTGAAGGATACTGGCCGGCGACTCCCCTGGATCCTATTACATTTTACAGTAATACCAGAGGATCAACGCGACTTCAACAAAAAAAACAGCAAACAGAGTACGAGTACAAGTAGGAGTATAGTACTCATACAGACAGGCAGCTAGCTCTACGCGTGCCTATGCACAGACACCACAGCTCGGCGTCTTGGACAGTGTTTTAGACCCGTGTTGTCATGAGCACAACAACCAACCCACAGGCCTGCATCCCCCTGTTGAGTAGACAGTCTCCCCGGCATCTGTCTGTGGTGTATCGGAGCCCCCCTCTGTCCACAGCGGCAAAGCCGCTGCCCCTGTGGCGCCCCGCGCGATGGGTTCCGTATCATGTCGAATGATATCGGTATCATGCAGTTTTTTTTTGTACCTCGGGAAGTGATTGGCAAAATCCTCTTTTTTGTTTCCGTGTTTTTTTGTGCGCGCCGTTGGATCACGGCACAGACAGACAGACGACGTCCATGGCATCCGACCCTAAAGCAGGAGGAACCTTACCTTCACGTTGAACAAGAAGGTCTATCTATCTATCCCTGCGGTGCCCCTTGCGATGGGTTCCGTATCACATGATATCATACCTGGTACTGCTTTTTTTACCTCCTCTTCTCAGGAAAGTGAGTCGTATATCCTCGGCATGTTTTTTTTTGGTTTTCGTTTTTTTTTTTGTGTGCCGGCCGTTTTGACTCCCGGGCACAGACAGACGACGCCCACCGACCCTCTTACCTTCATGTTGAACAAGAAGACCTATCTATCCGCTGCGGTGATTGATCTTGCCTTGGCCTTGATCCAGGGAGGGTACTGCTGCTGCTGCTGTTGCTGTAGTATGCTCCGAATGGAAGTGAGGCAATCGACTGGAACACAGAAAAAAAAAACTTCATGAGTACGAGTAGTGTGTTTCGGGAAAAGAAAAGATCTCCCTGAAACCGCCCTCCAAGAGCAGGCGGTTTTTCAGTGCCGGGGAAAGGGATCATCTCAACCGCCGGAGAAGTTTATTTTTGACCCAGAAATTGTTTTTTCCCATGACCCATGATGTACGTCTATACGAGCATGTAAGGCGGTGCTTTTCTTGCGGGCGAAGGGCAAACTGCCAGCAGCAGTAGTAGTGCTAGTTTTGGCTCCTTGCCGGCGGCTCATGTTCTGTTTTATACCTGGAAGTATATGTACACCTATACACACGTCCACCGGTAGTGCGTGCATCAGGTCTTCATGGAATCACGATGAGCCCTTACTCTTTACTGCTCAGTCTTGCAGCCAAATGACGGACGATGGGAAGCTTCCGACTTGAAAGGGGACGACGAGAAGCTCCCAGCTTGAACGGGAGGCCATGCTGGATGTGCATGCTGTAGTTTGTGGTTATGGCTGGTTATGGTATAATAGTGTGCTCCTAGATACGAACAATAGTCCGTGGCGGCTCTCTTTCCCTCGCTTTCCTCACGAGAACACTTTAGTACGCCTCTGACAGGCTCCCGTGAAGGGCCTTGACCAATGTTCTTGCATAACCTTACCCTCTTACGAAGTATTATATAGCACGTGGTCCGTTCATGGCAGCGGCGTGCGTAGAGTGACGGACGCCGCTAACTTCTGGCGCTCTTATCCATTGTTAGGTTGGGGACACGATTAGTATCCAGCTTTTCTCTCCGTTGCTGGGTTGATGATTTGTGATCCATGCGTCGTGTGGCATATCATACGCCGCGAGCATGTTGTTTTCTGGAGGCCTTGGGGCGGCGTGCTCCTCTGTACCTAGAGTCCACTCCAGCCAAGGTTCAGATACGATGCCTGCCACATCTTAAACTTGGGACCCCCCATGTGTCGCGGATCTCCCGCATGTTTCTTCCGAGCCGGTTGACCGTTTTACTCTTCGGTCCCTGATTGGGCGCCCCACCACCGTCACCCCTCCCTCTTTCGCGATTCGGACGTCGACACCTGACACACGCGAGAACTCTCGCAGATCGTTCCCTTTCGGAGGCAGCGCCACGGTCTTGGTTGGCAACGATGCCGACCGTCAAGCTCGAGCCAAAGGAAAGGTCTGGATCAGACCGTGCTTCCCGTGACCTTCATGGGGCCGAGGGCAATATCGTCCATGTAGGCGAAGGCTTTGACCCCTCCCCCCGCGAAGGCCGCGCGGAAACGCTTCAGTCCTGGCCGCAACGATAGGTAAAACACCACCTGTCCCATATTGGGTTCCCTTGCTGCACCCCTCTGAGGCAAGCGATGATCCAGTGCTCCCCCGAATCCACCCAACATAAAACATCGCCAGCTGGTCTCTATTAATAGAGCCGTACACTTGGCCACAAAACAGCGTGAGCGTCGGCACGTAGTTTGCCACCTCCGCAAACACAATCAGTCGTCTTCTTGACCGGGTGTTGAACGTGTTTGGGCAGTCCGTGAGGATCTGCCGGTTGAACACATCGTGTAGCGAGCATTCACCTTGCCCCACGTGCTCGATTGCCGCGGGTACGGCGACCTCAAACTGCCTTGCCTCGCGATTGACCTCTTCCAGACGTGGTCGATCGCCACTGCTGTAGCACTTTTCCCGGGTGGACATGGGCCGCTTCCACATCATCCCGACAATGGCAAATCAGCACTGTCTCCCCAGCGTGATGAGGCTAGAATGAAAAATAAAGAGGAGCTTCCAAAACCCCGGCGGGAAGGCGTCAGGGTTGTCAACAAATCCCCGGCGGAAGGCTGCCGTGCCCTTGCCAACCTCCTCTCACCTCTCACCCATTGTTGGTGTGAACGACGGATTGGAGGCGCGCGAAGCGTTGGCCATCGTTTCCGGGCCCCCATATGACAGAACGTTGCGGGAGCTGATAATGTTTCGAAGATCACCTGGGAGGTGTATTTGTCATCCCGGTGACACAAGGGTGCACACTATCCCCCTACCTCGGTGGCACTACTCGCTAGAACCGCCACCGCCGAGGAGACGACGGCACGGTCTTCGAGCTGGAATTTGGCCACCAGGGTGGTCCATGTCCCTTCGTTGCCGGCCGAGCACGTAATCCGCAGCGATACCTCCTACGAAGCTTCTTGGGTGGCTTTCCTTTTTCTTGCGTCCCCTCGCCTGTGGTGTACGCAATCAGCCCCGAGGGGGCGCAGGAGGACTATGCCGCCGCTCTCGACCAGCACAAATAAACCTCTGCCGCCTTTTCATATGCGGCCGTCCGGTGCAAGTGCATCAAGGTCGCAGAATACACCATGAAATTTTATAACCCGCAGGAGAGAGCTTTAGCGTCGCCAAGTTCCGGTTCGGCCGGTGCTCTTCCAAGGCGTGGTTGAACTTACCTACTTCGTATAATATCATAGCACGTGAATGCTCAGACACGCATCGTGTGCCCCAGCCAGCCGCGGCTGTACTGTCTTCGCCGTTGCGAAGCATGGCTGCAGGTCTTCCAGGGACACGGTATCGAGTGGTGGCCCCACCCCCAGGTTATAGTAGTACCCAATATCGTTGGAATCCCGAGAGTCTTATCCGTTCTATACACCTACCAAGGGCCATGGGATGTGCATCGGGTTAATTAAGCGTACAATTAACTTCAAAGTCACCATTTTGTTTGGGTGAGGAATTGAGCTCTTCAAGTGAAGAGCCCGGGGAAAAGAAATAGCTGCATCACTACAGCAGTAGCATGCGCCTTAGTATTATGTGCATGTACTGCTGTAGTGCCAGGCTTGACGGTAATGTTTGAGCCGTGCTATGGTGGTGGTAGTTTTTTTTTTTTAATTGTTGCGCTGAAACATTTCTCACTGAGAGAGGAGGTCCTCAACTGACAAACTACCCAATATTTATAGCCGTTGGATCCGATGTTAGTTTTGCAGTAGAGTGCGTCAGACACCTACGTACAGCAGGCCCGGGATTAAATTGTGTATCGGGTACCGGGGCTTAGCAGCTTCTATTATTTCTCAAAGTCGGTTGTTTATAGGTGTTACCTCTATATATTATGATCAAGGTGGGGACACGAGGTATCCCCTGCAGATTTTCCTACGAGCGCATCGCGTTGCCACTCACGTGTGTTGATTGTTCAGAGAGATAGAAGAAGATAACCTTTATTCCGTGCTGCCACGATGAGACTAAACAGAGGGCTCGTTGCCTCGCCCTTGTGAACCCCTGTTTTTCTATCCAAGCATGCCTCCCAAGTAATACGAATACGATCCCGTAGGTAATTACTGCGTAATTACCGTCTACCGCAGCAGCACCATAACACTAGCCCACTCTAATGAGCCGTATTTGCAGAAATGTGGAAAACGGGGGACCCGGTTCCACGAACTAGAGCATGAGTCGAAGATACGGCTCCTCAAAACCCACTCCCACACCTCTAAAACGGCGAGGCTACGAAGCCGAAAAGGGGCACCAAGAAAACAGGAAAGAAGGAGGCCTGTCGTCAACGAAAACCCGCCGCTACACCACCAGCAAGGCGGGGGGGGCGAGCTCACCTCTGCGGAAACGCGAAAAACTACGGAAGCACGAGATGAAACCCTCGTCGCCTCCGGGCGGCAGGTCCTTCCCATCGTTGGAGTCGCAGATCTCGAACCTGGCCACCTCCTCGGCATCTCCCATGCCCCACATCTGCGGGTCCCGCTGGACGCCTTGCAGCTCGACCGCTCTGACCCACCAGGTCTCCGCTGTTACGGACTCACCTATCAACGCTGCGGCAGCCACGGACTCGCCCTCGCCTGCCCTGCTCGAGCGTTTGACCCCGGAACAGCGCGCTTCGTTCCTGCGCGTTTGGGCGCGCCTACTGTCCCACTTGCAAACGGTTGTGTTTGACCTTCATGGCCCGGATTGGACCCCTTTCGCCATAGAACAGTTGGGTGATGTTCTCTGCGAGTTTCCCGGCGTTTTCTCCAAATCCAAGACGGATTTTGGTTCCTGCTCGCTTATGCCCTTCGAGATTTCGGTTCCAGAAGGCAGTGTGCCTGTCACTTCCCGGCCCCGCCGCATCAACCCCATTCTAGCCAAGGAAGTCACCGTCACCCTCAATCAGCACCTTGAGGAGGGTCTGATCCAGCACTCGACTTCGCCGTATTCGAGCCCGCTGGTGGTCATCCCAAAAAAATCTGGAGGCGTGTGCGGATTACCGCCGATTACAAGAAGCTCAACAAGTTCAGCCGCCTCAGCCAGCTGCCCATTCCTCGCGTGGACCAGATCCTGGACTCTTTGGGCAAAGGACGTGTGTTTTCCCTCTTTGACCTGGTTTCCTCGTTCCACCAGGACACGGTGCCCCTCACGGCGTTTTGCACGCCCACGGGCCTCTATGAGTGGCTCGTCATGCCCCAGGGCAGCAGTGCTTCTCCCGGTTGGTTCGTCAAGGTGATTAACGAGGTTATCAAGGATTTGGAACAGGTAGCGGCCTACCTCGACGACGTGATCGTGTTCGATTCCGACCCGACGGCTCACGTAAAGACGATACGCGCGCTCTTCGAGCGTCTCCGCAAGCACAACCTCAAGCTCTCCCCTTCGAAGGCTCGGTTGGGCGCCATGGACGCTGACTTTCTAGGCCATTCCATTTCTCCCGCAGGTTTGCGTCCGAACGCGGAAAAGGTGTCCGCTTTGCTCCGGATGCCCACCCCCCGGGATTTGAGGCAGGTCCGCGCCCTCATGGGCGGTTTGGGGTACTACCGAAAATTCCTGCGAGACTTGTCCAGGCGCCTCCGTCCGATCACCGCCCTTCTCAGGAAGGGCGTCAAATTTGAGTTCACGCCAGCCATGGTGACCATCGTGCGCGAGATCCTCGCCGAGCTCGCGGCCCCGCCCATCCTGGTCTTCCCCGACTGGGACGCCGTCGCCGATGGCTCCCGCCCGTTCCACGTGTACTGCGACGCATGCATCGACGGTTTCGGCGCTGCACTCGAACAGGAGCAACCCGACGGTTCCGTGAGGCCCATCGCGTATATCAGCCGTGCTACCCTCGACTCGGAGAGGCACTGGACTCCGCTCGACTTGGAAGCCGGCAGCATTGTTTGGGCCATCAAGCGCCTTCGCGGCTACTTGTGGGGAACGAAGTTTCGCATTTTTTCGGACCATAAGGCGCTGGAGAGCATCGAAAAAGTGGGGGACCATAATGCGCGCGTCCAGCGGTGGCTCGAGTTTCTCACCGCTTTTGACTACACACTCGAGTACCGCAAGGGCAGTGCCAATGGTAACGCTGACTTCCTGTCCAGGTTGCCTGAGCCGGCCACGGAACACGACCGCAGTGGGTCCACTCGCCTCACCCCGGTAGACGACGATGGTATCTACCTGATCAGAGCCTGCGGGCTTCGCACTGGTTCTTCTCCAGTGCCCGGTGTTGG